>VXBJ01001266.1:350772-367535 GCA_013400055.1 Nycticryphes semicollaris
GGGCGGGGGGGGGGGGCATTGGGGAGCACTGGGGCCCCTCGGGGAGCACTGGGGCCGGTGGGAAAGCAGGGGGGAGCACTGGCACAAGGGGGACACCGGCACCAGGGGAACAGCGCAGCATCGGAGACGCCGTCACTGGGGAAGCATTGGGGGTTACCGGACCACGGGGGTGCACCGGGTTGAGTGGACACCGGCAGAGGCACTGGGGGCAGGGGGACACCGGCACCAGGGAGTTTGTTGTTCAGGTGACGTGTGTGGAGGTGGTGGAGGCCTACGTGGGACGGATCAAGGAGGTCAATCCCCTCATCAACGCCGTTGTTAAGGACAGGTGAGGTGGGGCAGAGCAGGGATGGGGGTGCTTGTCCCCCTCCCCTGGGCCGAGGTGAGGCGTGGCCTGGGGGGACACAGTGGGCGCTGGATGCGGGAGTGAGCGGTTCCTGCTGAGAGAAGGAAGTCTGCCGCCCCTGCCACCCAGCAGACATCCCTGCAGTGTCCCCCAAGTGTCCCCCTCTGGCTGCTCCTCTGCAGGTTCGAGGAGGCCCTGCAGGAGGCCCGGCAGGTAGATAAGCTGCTTTCAGAGGTCCCTGCTGATGACCACCTGGAGGAGAAGTTCCCCTTGCTCGGGGTGCCCATCACTGTCAAGGAGGCCTTTTCTCTGCATGGTGGGTTTGCCTGTGTGCACTCCCCTCCTCGCCCCTTCCCCCAGCTCACCTGCCCCAAGGGGCAGTGGGTGGTTTTGGCTTCCCTTGCCCCTGGTCTGACGCCCTTCTGCCTGTGCTCCTGGGCCTGTGTCTGCTTTTGGCACACATGTGCTGTGGGGGACACCACTGGGGACCTGCTTTTGGCAGATGTGGTCTCTGCTGCCCCCGGGGTGGTCTCAGGGGAGCTGTCCCTGATGCCTCCTTCTGTCTGCCCGCAGGGATGCCCAACACATCTGGCTTGGTCAACCGCCGCAACGTGGTGGCCACCTCAGACGCCACAGTGGTGTCCCGGCTGAAGCAAGCGGGTGCCATCCCACTGGGTGTCACCAACTGCAGTGAGCTCTGCATGTGGTATGAGTCCAGTAACAGGGTCTACGGCCGCACCAACAACCCCTACGACCTCCAGCGCATCGTGGGTGGCAGCTCAGGTGAGTCCCAGCTCCTCTGCGCCCTCCTGTTCCAGCAGCAGGTCAAAAGGGAGCCAGGAACAAGTTCCTGAGCCCTCCACAGGCTGCATTAGCTCCAGCAGAGCTCACGGGCCCCATCCCTGTGCACCCCGGTAGCTCATGGGGGGGCCCAGCTGCTTTGCACCTCCTGGGTGTCAGGCCCGGCGAGGCTGCGGCTTGCTCTGCCAGACCCTCTGCCAGCAGCAGGCAGACGGATCCCCCGATGTTGCTGTGTGCCAAGGGAGGTGGCCAGCACAAGATGCCCCTGCTCTGCTGGGTGATTCACTCTCTATGTGTGGCTTTTTTCCTGTGTTTCCTCCCATGCAGGCGGGGAGGGGGGCGTGCTGGCAGCAGCCTGCTCCGTCATAGGGGTGGGCTCGGACATTGGTGGCAGCATCCGGATGCCAGCCTTCTTCAACGGGGTCTTTGGCCACAAACCCACCACAGGTACAGCAGGCACGGGGTTCTCCTCCCCTCCCCAGCGGGGGTGCCGGCAGGCAGAATACAGGCTGTGGGAGGAACCTGCTGGGGACGCTCCTGTGCCCGTCTCTGGTGGGACTGCTGTAAGGGGACAGGCGGCTCCTTGTGCGGGACAAGCCCGCTGCGTGAGCCCAGCCTGGCCTTGGAAGGCAGAGCGCCAGGAGCGTGGGAGGTGAGAGGTGTTTCCCCCTGGTATTGCATCCTCGGCGTGGGATGTTTTCCCAAGGTGGGGATCAGCTGTGGAGGAAGTTTCCCTGGCAGCTGGTGTCCTGTTTGGGTGCTTTCCCTCCTTGCCCCACCCCAGGCACCTTGCCACCAGCTTCTGAGCGCTGCCCCTGTGTGTGGACCCCAAGTGACAGCCCCCCCACACCTGGGGTCACCTCCTGCACAGCCTGTCCTTGTGGGTGCTCAGGGGTGGTACCCAACGTCTGTCCCCGTCTGTGCTCACAGGGGTGGTCCCCAACGATGGCCAGTTCCCCAACGCTCAGGGGGTGCGGACCAGCTTCCTGTGCACGGGGCCCATGTGCCGCTACGCCGAGGACTTGGAGCCTGTGCTGAGGGTCATGGCTGGTCCTGGCATCAACAAGTAGGTTCCTTCCTCGCAGGAGGACTTTCCACGTGAGCTGCTCCAGTCAGGGTGGCCCTTCCCTCCTGGGGCTGGCCTTTTTGGGGGGGTTTACCTGTGTTTTTTTCCTGTTGTTACATAATGAGTTTTCCATACCACCCCATGGCCCTGTTCAGTCTCCTTGTAGGTCCGTGCAGCCAAACAGGCTTTTATGTGCACATACCAGCAGAGACGGGGCTGGTCCTGCGTGGGGCTGCAGCCTGCACATGGCTGCTTTCTCCACTACCACTTCTGTTTCCCCTCGGTTCTGGCGGTGCAATCCCAGCCAGGGTCTGTAATTACCAGCTGCATCCCGAGAGACAAGGGTTTTCCCAACAGCAACAGAGCCCCAGAACCAGCAGGGTCTGACAGGGTGGGCGAGTGAGCAGCGGGGTGGGCTGTGGGCAGCTTGTGTCTCTCTGTCTTCAGGGACCCTGCTTCCCACACTGACGGGGCAGAGCAGGGTGTCCAGATGATATTTTGTGTGTCCTAAGGACAAATTAATTGCACGTGAGGAGCTCTGGCAGCTGGGAAGGAGCCAGGGACAGATCTGGGAGCAAAGTGTCACTTTTCCCAGGCTGAAGCTGAATGAAAAGGTATCGCTGGAGAAAATAAAATTTCACTGCATGGATCATGACGGCGGGTCCGTTTTTGTATCGCCTGTGGACAAGGAGATCTTGCAGGCCCAGAAGAAGGTAGGAAGGAATGAAGTCTGTCTCGCTGGGGTGAGCCTGGGGATAAAGCCTGGGGGGTCCAGTCTGAGAGTCTCCTGCGAGTGGCTGTGGATGCCTTTGCCCGCAGCCCCCCGTGTGTTGGAGTGCCCTGGGGTGATCAGTTGGCCCAATTTCCATTGCAATAGCTGTATTTTGCTTTCTCAACATCTCCTGTCCATGTTACAGGCACCTTCTGGGGATACATCACACGGCTGTGTGTTTCCCAGGGCTGCTGCCTGGCATTTGGTCACGCAAAGGAACTTTTTTGGTTTTCAATGAAATCTGTGCTGCTCTTGGTCTCTTATGGAGCATCACTGGGGAGGTGTGAGGGCTGTTTGGGGACCTCCAAGGCTGTTACCAGATGGAGGAGGTCACACTGCGCAAGTCGGAAGCTGGCGCATTCCCTCTGTGGGCTCTCCTGTCCCTGGTTCCCCTGGACTGACTCCAGCACATCCCATCCTTGTATAAACAAACCCGTCTTGCTCTTCTTCTCAGGTGGTGGAGCACCTCGAAAGTGAGCTGGGGGTGCAAGTTCAGCACGTGGCAATCCACAAGATGAAGTATTCCTTCCAGATCTGGTCAGCCATGATGTCTTCTGCAGACATTGATGGGCAGGTGGGTCACACCGAGCTGGCAAAGGCAGAGATTTGGCAGCAGCAGGGAAAAAACCAGCTGTTAGAGGCCAGTCACAGAGAGATGTAGGCTTCAGAGACCTGCCCAGGGCTTTCCCTGCTCTATTTATCTCCCAATTTGTCCCTTTATTTCTTTCCAAAGCAATGCAGCTCCTTCTTTGCTTTCCCATGAGGTGATGATGTGGCTCCCAGCAGAGGAACAACACAGTTTAGGGATCCTGGAATTGCAGCCCTGCACCGTGCTTTTTGCATGAGTGGAAGTGTTTTGTTGTAGAAATAAACTCTGGGGAGTATTTATACCTCATGCATTCCTGCCGTGCAGGCAATGATGGGGAAAAAAAACACCAACCCCACCTTGCTAAGGAAGGCACGTCTGGTCCTCTCCACCTCCTTTCTCCTGAACCCCCAGCCATGTAACAGCACTGAATGCCTCCAGGAGATGTTACCTACAGCATCATCCCTTGTGTCGTGTTGGAGGGGCACCGAAATGGGCTGCTGTGGGTGCTCCCTCCGCAGAGCGAGGTCCCCTCCGTGCTGTCTCTGGCAGGGAGAGATGCTCACGCTGCCGCCCTGGGTTGGTGCTGGAGGTGTGTAATGCTCCCAATGGGCATCTCTCACCTGAAAGCAGAAACAGCTTGTGTTGGAACGATTGGGCAGCCAGAGATTTCACTGTCGTTTTTCAGCCTGTCCTTCCCCGCTGAGGGTGCTGATGGAGGGAGTGTGTGTGTGTTCCAGGAGGCACAGCTCTTCACCGACCTGCTGGGTGACCATGGGAAGCCAGTCTGGCCGCTGTGGGAGCTGATGAAGTGGCTGGTGGGGATGTCTTCCCACACTCTCCCAGCCATCGGTAAGGCCAGGAGGAGCCCCGGAGTGTGCAGGGGTGGCGGTGGTGTGGGTGAGTTGTGCAATGAAAAGAGTGCCCATCCAGCACCCTGTGACAGGGCACTGGGGTTGGCACTGAGCAGCTTTGGGCTTTGGACTGGCTTTTTGTAATGACATTCAGGGTCTTCAAGTCAAACAGGTGGTCAAGGGGGCATTGGCTGCATCTTGGGTAACTGGGATGGGATATCCCAGGAGAAGGAGGGTTGAGGACAGTGGAGCTGTGAGCCCTGGCGGAACTGCCAGAGCTTGGGGGAGCCATCAGGGGTCTGCATCCATCTTGTGTCTTAGCAGCAGGCACCAGAGAACCCCAATTAGTGCTGCTGTCTAATGAGTGTTGAGGTTGCTCCACCAGCTCTGCTCAATCCCAGTGGTTGAAAAAACTTGGGGAAGCAACGGGCAGGCTGAAAGCCTTTCACTTGGCAAAGCTGGAGAGAAGCTGCCAGCAGAACCCTGCCATGTCCAGGGGACAATCAGCTCTGGGACCTGGTGGGGAGAGGATCTGGGGGGCTCACTGTGAGCTGGGGGATGCTGCGTGTGGCCGGGCGATACGCTGCCAAGCCTGCTTAACCCATGGTCCTCTCCCTGTTCCTGCTTGTGCCCTTGCCCTGCAGCCCTGGGGCTGACGGAGAAGCTGATGAAGCTCAACCCTGGTGGGAATGCCAAGCTGGTGAGCATGGGGAAGAGCCTGAAGGAGGAGATGGAGGCCCTGCTGGGTCCGGACGGGGTGCTCCTCTACCCCTCCCACCCCACCATTGCCCCCAAGCACCACTACCCCATATGCATGCCCTTCAACTTCGCCTACACAGGTGAGCAGCTCTGGCTCTGCTACTGGGGTGTGGGCAGGGCTTGCAGCTACCTCCTGCCCAATGCAGCACTGGGTGGGAGCTGGGGGGGTTACTCAGAGCATTTCCATCAGTGACGCTGGGCTTTGTGCTGCAGAAGGGGGTCTCGCTGCCGCAGAACATGGGACAAGGATTATGGTTGTGCATTAAAACTGTGGCATTTGTGCCTGCTGTGGGCAGCAGGGCAGGTTTGATCTTGGGGTGTCACCATGCCCCAGAGGGGTGTGCTCAGGCTGTCACAGCAGGTGCTGTGGTTTGGCAAGTACCTGAGTGACGCTGCATCCCTGGGGTGCAGTTTGGGGCTCTCTGTGTGGCTTTCCTGCAGCTTTTGCTCCATGCCACCAGTGCTGGGTTGCAATGCTTTGTGGCTTTGGAGTAATGAAGGGGATGGTGCCTGGGGCAGGAACATCCCAAAGCAAATCTGGGCATGCCACATAATCATGTCATCACTCCTGGGTGCAACTTGCATATGTGATGTGGGTGCTGGGAACGTCTGGCCAGCCATGTCCCCTTGTCATCGTGTCTTTGCACCGCCCTGGCGAGGACCAGCTGCAGGAGCCTGGCACAGTCTGTAGCAGCAGCTGCTGGGCTGGGAGAGCCAGGCAGTGATTTACCCCAGAAGCCACACTTGCTCTGACTCAACCTTCTCTCTTCCAGCCATCTTCAACGTGCTGGGCTTCCCAGTGACGCAGTGCCCACTGGGCCTGAGTAGTGAGGGGCTGCCGCTGGGCATCCAGCTGGTGGCAGCCTCCTACAATGACCACCTGACGCTGGCCGTTGCCCGGTACCTGGAAAAGGCCTTCGGAGGATGGGTCGTGCCGGGGAAAGTTTAGCCCGGGCTCCTGGCACTGCGGGACAGCAGGGATGGAAATGGTGGTGCCCAGCAAGGCAGCAGCTGGCACTGATGGCCAATCCCATCATGACTCTACCCCCTTCTTCAGCGGTGCCTCCAGCCCCAGGGATGCCATGCTACTGCTGCCACCAGAATAGTCCCCTCCCTGTGGCACCCTCTGCCAGTGCTGGGGCGCAGCATCCTGCCTGCAGCAGCACCTCTCTTCTCCTGACCACGGAGACGGCTGTCTCTGCAGAGCTTGCTGCTTTGACAATGCCGAGTGACGACTGGGGAGTGGAGGTGACACCCAGCACCACCCTCCGGCCCTGCCTGGTGCATCCATCCTTGGTCTTATCTTCCCTGCAGGTCTGGGGCTGTCGCCAGTGCACCACAGGCTCCATGGCCCCTCCAGCCCCTCTCAGCTGCCACAGGGTTCCCCCCACCTCTGCCTGAACAGCAAGAGGGTCTGGGGGTGCAGGGGCAGTGGCACACTCATCTGGCTGGGGGCACTCAGTGGGGTGGATGGTGCTGGCTCTGCCTGGTGCATTGTTGGCAGGCAAAGGGAGAAGGAGCTTTTGCTCTTGTGAGCTTTTGACAGCACTGGAAGAGCTCTTTGAATTCTCTTCTCTGTGTGTTGAGATGGCGACAGCATCTCCTGCCTGGTGTGGGGGATCACCCAAACTGAGTGGCATCCCTTCCTGCAAGCACGCTCCCAAGGTGCCTACAGAAGGTGGGCAGCTGCCCACGGGAGACGTTCTCAGCAAGGGTGGTATTAAAGAGTGTCCACTGTGCTGCCCCCTGTGCGTCCTCCTTCCCTGCGGCTCTTCTCCTGGCTGTCCCCCTGGGCACCAGCCCTGGCTCCCCTCGTGCCATGGGATGTGCTGGGGCTGCAAAGGCAGTGTGTGCAGTGCAGGGACAGCAGCAGAGGTTCTGGCATCTGCTCCAAGGGTGGCATTCGGCCACTGCTGGGTTCTTGCTCTAAAATGCCTGGATCTTGTGGTGTCTCGCTGGCTCCTGGCTGCGATGGAGGGTCCTGGTGGTGATGCAGGTCATGGCTCTGGTTTGTCCTCTTGTTACGCAGCGTTACACAGAAAACATGGGCCGTGCTTCTGTCCCTGGGAGACTGACAAAGGCTCGGGGGGCAACGCTGAGCCCTGCATGGGCTCCTTGGGGTCTCCAAGGTAAAGCAGGGGGCAGGGTCCCAGCTCAGCAGTGTTGGTGTCAGTGAGGAAGAAACCTCCTCCTGACATTTGCTTTGTGGGGATGTCCTGGCCCCATCCCTGTGCCACTGTCCTTTGTCCCCAAGCCAGTGGTGGTCCCTGCATGGGGAGATGTGGAGGCTGGGTGCCCCCAGGGTGCTGTGCATGGGCTGCCTCTCGCCACTCGCTCGCAGAGGGCACTGCTGAGCCCGCTGAGGGCTCCCCGCCTGCAGCCGGAGGAGACACCCTCAACGAGGAAGGAAAGAATTAGAAAAACAAAACCTGACTGAAGAAAAAGTCCATCAGCTACAAAGACAGATCACGTGTGGTGGGAGGTCTCCTGCAGCCTCCCGGTGCGGTGGCACAGAGGACACGGCTGTCCCCTGGCTGGAGAGAGCCCGGGGGCTGGGCAGACCCTGGCCCTGCTTCCAGCGAGCACTGGGAGCCCAGCACAGGGGTGCTGAGGGGTTTGTGTTCAGCGGAGTGTGGGGGCGCGATGGCTCCACCACGTTTGCTCCAGCGTGTTCCCCCTGCAGCTGGGGCCAGATGAGCGACTGCCTGGCCCAAGGTAGGGGGGACACTGGCACCTGGGGACCCTGGCGGGGGGGGGGGGGGGGGGNGTCTCAGACAATGGTTTAGCCACTAAAGCATATTTTTACAGAAATCGAAATGTAGGGAGGGGATGCTGGGGTCAGCATGGGCTGGCAAGGACTGTCCTGCGGTCACCCTTGCTGCTGTCAAAACCCTGTCCCCATCTGTGCCCACGCAAGCAGCTGGGTCCTGGGCTCTCCCTAACCTACTGCTCCTTGTGTCCCGGGAATGGTGCTGGGGGCTCCTTCTCCCTCCAGGGGAAACGCTGCCACCTTCCCCGGGGTCTGCTGCAAAGCTGGAGGGCTTGTGCTGGCCTTGGGGCAAGGGAAAGCTCTCACCCCACCACCCATAGTCCAGCTCTGGTATTTCAGAGGTCTCACCTCAGGGCTTGGAGCCTGTTGCCCATGGCTTGTAGCTGCCCATCCCTATTTGCCGGCTGCTCTTCCTCGTTCCCCTGTTCTTGGGAGGGGACAGCACGCACCAGGAGAACAGTTCATACAGGCTGCTGCCGAGGCGGTTGCACTTGTAGGTTAATGCAGTCAGCATAGAGTGGGAAGAGCAGGAGGGTGAGAGTAAGTCAGTGCTATGGATGTCTGGTCCGTCCAGGGAGATGCTGCCACCCGTTGGCCTCTGGAGATGGCCCCAGGCCCCCAGCCTTCACCTGGGAACGTGTCCCCACGACTGGTAGGTTGGCGCTGATGGCCTTAAAGCCTTTGTACATCTCTTCCCAGAGAGCAAGATTACCTCCATTGCTGGGAAGAAATCTCCCCTGTATCTGGGTGTTGGGATGAGCCCGAGGTGAGGAGCTGCTGGGGTTTGGAGAGAGGGAGAGAGCAGGGTCAGGGGTGCCCTGGCGTCCCCCTGGGGCTGTGCGGGGCTGCGATGCTGGTGCACGGCAGGACTGGCCTTGGCTGTGTCTTGGAGATGGAGGTGTCTGCTCGAGACTCAGCACCCTGTGGGCACCCCGTGGGGTGCTGGTGGGTGCTGGTTGATGAGCGCCATCCACGTTCCACAATCCTGTCCCTCAGAGGCTGCAGGAGAGCTGGGGGCACCAAAGCAGTGGCATTACCGGTTGTGTCAGTGTGAGTCATGTCCAGAGCGGGGCTGAGTCAACGCCAGGGCGGTGGGAGTGTCAGAGCAGGAGTTTTCTCAGACCCGTGGTGACACCAGCAGTGTGACATGAAGTCTGCCTACCGTTAGGGAGGGACCAGACACCCCAGGGGAGCAGCAGGTGGTCCCTGTGGCAAGTGCAGGGTGCTATGGCAGAGTGTGGCTGTTCCCACAGGTCCCCTTGTCACTGCAGCCCTAAGGGCGCCAACCCCAGTGCTGCTTTGCTTCATCCCAGGGGGCATCAGGGGGTCCCCTGCCACTCTGCGGTGGTCACCTCCGTGCCACAGCTGGGCACGCAGCCTCCCAGTGCCAGGCATGCCTGTGGCAGGTGGCACTGGCCACAGCTTCAGGATCAAATATATTTTCTCTACAGGTCCTACCTGTCCCTTGTGTTTGCAGTGGCAGCTCTGTCACACCCATCCCCTGGCCCTGGCGCCCAGCCTGGCAGCCTAGAGCTGGGGGCAGATGGACAGGCTGCAGCGGGATGAGCCCTGCCCTGAACCTGCTCCTGTCCCTGGGCACCTGCACCCTGCTCTGGGGTAAGTCCCGCTGGGGGTGGCCCTGGCTGTGGCGGGGGGAGAAGCGTGGGAACAACTCTCAGACCTACGTAAGGTACTTGCAGGGAGGAGGGAACAGAGCAATCTTCAAGGCGTGATGGGAAGGAAAACCCCAGGGCCACCAGCAGCCACGTCAGGATGTCTGTGCCTTTCTTGGGACAGGATGGGATGTCCCAGGGCGTGCCAGAGATTCCCGGGATGTGGATGTGCTGGCAGCCAGCGCTTTCCTGAGCCTGGCAGGGAGTCAGGGTTTGGCCATGTGGGACTGATAGTGGGGGTCATAGGGTCAGGGGGAGACCCCTGATGCCAACCAGGGAGACCCCTGCAGCATGTCCAAGCAAATGACCAGCCAAAGAGCAGACCCTGTGGAGAGGGGTCTGCCTGACCCCCCTGCCCCGCTTCTCTCTTCCCCAGGCACCCCACTGCCCCCCCGGGACGTGAGGCTGGAGGCACAGAACTTCCACGTCTGCCTGAGCTGGGAGCTGGACCCTGGCTCACCTGGTGGCACCACATACGAGGTGGAGTGGAGGGGACGGTAGGTGCGACAGCAGAGACGGAAGGGGTGGAGGTGGTTCATGTCCCCCATGCCTTGGCAGAGAGCTTTTGGGGACCCCAGCAGCACAGAATTGTTATCTGACAGCAAATCTCAGAGAGTAACACAACAACGGAGCTGGCAGGGAACCCCTGAGACCAGCTGGGGTCTCTGTCCTCTTGGGACATCCAGCCCCTGCCCTCTTGGGGTTTGACCCAAGGCTCAGGGATGGAGCCTCCGCAGCCCACCTGGGCAGCCTGTTCCTATTCCTGGGCACCCTCTCAGTAAAAAACAAAAGGGAGTGCTTTTGAGTTTAGGCTTTTTTTTTTTTTTTTTCCCCTTATGCTTAAATAGAACTTCCAGTCTTTCAGCCTGTGCCTTCTGCCTCTTCTCCTGAGAAGAGGTCTGTGTCTTCTTTACTCCACTACATTGATAGGACTCCCCACCTTCTTCTGAGGCTGAGCAGTCCCTGCTTGCTCGGCCTCCCTCACACCACAGATGTCCCAGCCCCTTGGTCACCTTTTTGGCCCTGCAGTGGGCTCTCTCTGACCTGGACGTGTTGTCTCTGGTAGCAGAGAGCACAGGTCGGGGTGCAGTGCCCCCAGTGCCATCCCACCAGTGCCGGTCAGAGGGGACTTGACTTTCTGGCAATGTTCTTCCTGACACAGACGGGGATGCTGTTGGCCAGTATCTGTGCTCTCCCACGTTTTCCACTTGGACACCACGACAATGGCGAGGCAGCCTTCCTTTTTGGCTAGGAAGGTGCCAAAAAGGAGAAATCCTTGCATTTTCTCCACATGCAGAAACTCTCCCTGGACCAAGGCAGGTGCCTGCTGGGGGAACAGCACCGTCTCCTCCCGTGCATGTGAGCTGTATTTTGACGATATCTACGATATCTACTGGGCCAGGGTGAGAGCAGTGGCCGGAGGTGAGCTGTCCGAGTGGGTCAGTTCCAGCGAGCTGCAGCCCTACAGAGACAGTAAGGACCAGGCAGCGCTGGGCTCATGCTCTTCCTTGGGCAGGGGGCAGTGGGGAGAAGGTCTGGTGGGATAATGTGGGAAATCATGTGAAGGTACTGGTGGGAAAAGTGCCCCCAGCCCTGACCAGAGGAAAGGGATGGGAGCAGAAATGCTGGGCGAAGAGAAAGGAGACGCAGTGAGGTGAGGACCACAGACAGGAGGCCCCAGGCCACTGAGGTCCTGTGAGAATCTGGGTCTCTGGAGACCACAGCAAGGGGTAGGGAAGAAGATACCTCTCCAGGCTTGCCTTTTAAAAGTATCCCCTGCCATAGGTCCAGGAGATGCTGGGTGAGGGCACTTTTGTTGCAGCAAGGCAAAGCTGGCGCAGGCAGGAGCAGTCCCACCAGCACCGCTTTTGCCCTGGCTGCTGTGTTTGCAAGGTGCAGGAACCTGCCTATTCTGAGCAGCAGGCTGGCTGAAAAAGCCTGGCTGTCCTTTGGAGGAAGGGAAAATCTTCAAGACCCTCCCGTAACCTACCTCATAGGGGATTGTCACAATGAACTGCTAAAATGGGGTGTACCTCAGCTGTTTAGGTCTCCCTTCCCATTCCCTCTGCATCCAACCAGCACGGAAATAGATGTACTTAGCTAAGAGAGCAATTGCTGCCCTCTCTTTGTTTCTAGAGCTGGTTTCACAGCACAAGGTGCTGCCAGGATAGACCCGAGGAAGTTTCTGTGAGCATCATTTCTAGAGGAGCAAGATGTCTGCCTTCTGTTTTGAAGACATCCTTTTTTTTTTCTTTTTGCTCTCCCTACAGCAATTGTGGGCCCCCCTACATTGTCCTGGCTGCTCCAGGGTGATACCCTCAGTGTGAATGTCACCCTGCCACTCACTCCCTACCAAAGCAAAGCCGGCTCCTATGAGACAGTGGAAGAAGTGCTGGGGAAGCTGTGGTACTGGCTGAGCCTGTATGAAGGAGAGGTGCTCATCCAGAAGGTACGTGTCGGGGTGGGACAGGCTCAAGAGTGTGTGGGGCTGTGGAGAATCTCCCAGTGCAGCAGCAATGCCTGTGTCCCATGGCAGTGATGGGGTGGTGATGCCTGTATCCATGGAGGTGCCCCAGCCATGCCCGCACCCCACAAGTGGGCGTGAGATGCTCTGCACTCCTAGTTTGGGGTTCACAGCCTGGGGGTGGCAGGAGGTCCCTTTCCTCTTCTAGACTGCATGAATAAGAAAAACCCATAAGGATTTCTGTTCAGATGAAGGCCTGCAGGAGGTGTTTAACGAGGTGCTCTGGGATGCAAACACCTCCTGGGGTGAAGAAACAAGAGTTAGAGGTGCTGGGGAGGGGGGGTCTGAGCTCCTTGCTGTGGGCCAAGCGAGGTGTCGAGGCTGCAGTGGGGAGTGGAGCCGTGTCCAGCCGCTGTGGCCAGGCATCCCCTCTGCTTCCAGGTGCCCTGCAGACGTGGTGGGGAAGATGCCCCCTGCACCTTCCGGTACCTGAAGCCCAGCACGCGGTACTGCATCCGGACAAGGGCCGCCAACATGGCCAGGGATCGGAGCCAGGAGGCTGAGCAGTGCCTGGTGACACCCTCTGGCCCTGCAGGTGGGAGGTCTCTCACCAGCTCAGCCACTGCCATTGCATCTACGGTCCTGCTTGTGGCACAGACATGGGCGGAGGTGTGGGTCACATCCCCCCAGCCATTCTGGTCAGGGTTGGTGGCCCAGTAATGCCCTGTGGAGACCTTTCTTGGGGAGTTGCTCTCTGTCCATCTCCCTCGGGCTTGCCCCACACCTCTTCCTGGAATGTCCCTTGCCTACCAAGGGAGCTCTGGGGCAGCACTGGTGGAGGGTGGGCAGTGGGGGATATGTGGGCTGGGGTCCTTCCACCCCTCAGCCTGTTGTCACCTCCTGGCAGGCTTTCCCTGGCTGCTCCTTGCCGTGCTGAGTGGTGTCTTGCTGCTACTGCTGAGTGTGGCTGGGCTCTGCTGCCTCCACCTGCACATCTTCCCCAGCCCCTCGGAGACACACCTCCCGAAAGCACTGGTGAGTGAATGATGCTCCTCCAGCCTCCTCCCTGCCATGGCTGAGCTGGGGTCCCCTGCATTTGCAGGGGCTCAACACCTCCTTCCCTCCACCTCTTGCGCCACCAAACCCCTCTCAGTGCCCAGGAGCCTCCCTCACCATCTGACCCACCGTACCCCCAGGCCTTGCTGTTTGGGAGAAGGTACTGGTGGGATGCATCAATCAGCCATGGGTAGCTGGAGGCAGGTGTCTCGGGCAGCACGTAGCCCACAGGCACAGCCCTTGGTGTCAGGAGCCTCCTGATTTGGGCAGTTGGCTTTGGTTTGGCTGCTTGTCCACCTGCAACAGCTTGAAGGGGAGAAAGAGAGGAGAGCAGAAAAGAGTGCAGCTGCTGCCCTGGGGTGGTCAGGCCGGGGTGAGATTGTAGAATAGAATCATAGAACTGTTTAGGTTGGAAGGGACCTTTAAGATCATCCTGTCCAACCGTCAACCTAACTCTGACAAAAGCCATCACTAAACTGCTACTTGTTTCCCAGCAGACTCTCCTGAACGGGCAGCTGAGCGTGGCCATCAGGGTTCCCACCCTTGAGCTGAAGGAGGACCCCTTCACCCTGCTCCTGCCGGCCTTGCTCCCCTCCCACAGCCCACCCCCGGCTGAACCGACAGCGCCCACCGTTCAGCGGCTCCTTGGAGAAAGCCTTTCCCAGGACATCAATGGCTACTGCGCCAACGGGTTTGGGCCAGGCTGCCACCAGGGCAGGGACCTGTCCTGCACCTGCAGCCAGCTGGGAGGCACTGTGGGCTCCTGGGTCTCATCGGGGCCGGAGGAGGATGGGGAGGTGCATAACGAAGATGATGCGCTGGAGCAGCCGGTGCCAGTGGGGCTGGCCAGAGACAGCTACGCAGGGGACAGGGACTACCGGACACCCGAGACGTGGCTCTCCCTGCACCCCCAGCTTTACTCTAAATGCCAGTGCTCAGCTCTGGGAACAGGCAGCTGCCTGCCTCTGCCCACACCGGGCAGGAGCTTCAACCAGGAGGACTCACAGGAGAGTCTCGGCGTGGCAGGTCACTGGGTACCACTCAAGTCGGTGAAGCTGCTGGGCAGCAAAGAGGAGGATGGAGGGCAGCTCCTCCATGCTCTCCAGTCCCTGCCCAGCCACAGGACTGAGCCGCAGCCAGGTGACAGCACCCTGCGGTGGGACAACTTGGAGCAGGCAGCACCAGGCATCCTGCTGCCGCCGTCGTCCCCCAACACCCTGTGCTTTGCCTTCTCCGGCTATGAGCTGCGTCCCCCGGCTGAGGGTGGGCCATAGCAGGTGGGGGGACACCCAGGTAACAGCGTCCAGCAGAGTCCAAGGTGCTGCCCAGGGTGGCCCTCATCACAAGGGCTGCTGCTGGAACCTGCCTGTGCCTTGCTGCGGACAGGATGGGGACAGGCAGGGGGAGGCTCTGGGCATGGCTGCCACAGATGAGTGACATCCATTGAGAGCTTCCTCCTGATTTTGCTGCTCTTGAACCAAAGCACAAGGAATGTACACCAAAGTTGAAGCCCCAGGATTTTCCTCCGTTTATCCATCTATATGTGTATGTGTGCAGTACATATGTTAATGTATGTTTATGTATATACTCGTATACACGTATAAACCTCTACTGAAAGAGGAGATTTTATTTTTTGTTACTTGTCTGGAAATACTGATTGTGCACAGGAGCTGGTTTTTATATAACACTAATTTATTATGGAAAACTGGCTTCTGTGTTTATCCTTTCTGTGTTACAGAACCAGTGCTGCTCTGCCTGACCAGCAGCTGGGAAAGGCACTGTGAAATCTTGGGGTTTCCCTGGGAGAAAATCACACCAGCAGCTGGTTTGTGTGGGAAAAGGATGGTTCTTCAGCAACTGCTGGATAGTTTTATTATTCCTTCTACCAGCTCTGGGGCAAGTTGCCCCTGAAGAGCCCTGCCCTGCGGGTGACCCTGGGACATCCATGAGGCTGTGTCTGCAGCCACATAGGGGAAGGGAAGCCTCTCCCTGGTGTCAGGCAGCGTTGTGCTTTGCAGCGGGCTGGGATCGGTGGATTCCAGCTCTTGGGGACAAACCCAGGTTCTGGGATGCACGAGATTTAACCTGGATTTGGGAAGAGGTGAGAAACTGGCATCCAGTGTGCAGGCATCAGAGGGGACGGTGCTGCCAGCCCCAGGGAGTCTCTTGGGTGAAGCAGGGCTGCTCGGGGCCAGGCTCCGACCCTGTCAGTCGTCCCTGACACCTGAGGGCTCCCACCGGGCAGCGACGTGCCGGGTCGGCCTGGCCTCTGCACCAAAGAGGCAGCCGCGCTTCACGCGGCTCGTTAGGAAAACCTCTCGTAGGGCAGATATGAGGACACAGCGTCTATTAAATAGATGGAGCTGAATTTTTTTAAAAGAGGAGAGAGATGGTCCCGGGAGCTGCCCCCATGCTGTTGCTGCCAACAAAGGTCCTCTGGGGTTCAGCTGAAACACGATTTTCCTTAACTCGTTTCACTTTCTCTTTCTGATAAGGTGAAAATTCAGGACATGGGTATCTGCTGTCGCTTTGGCTCATATGAAATGGCCTTTTCAATATTGAGGTCTTCGGAAAGCAAACCAAAAGCTGAGCCAGAATAATTGCCCCACGCTAAAGCCAGGCAGACTTCAGAGGATCTGGTGCTTGGAGGCAAACGCAGGAGCCAAGAGGTTGCAATCTCTAATCTCTAGCAAAATGTTCTGCACTGACCTTCCTTTCTGCCATTCCAATTCTTCTCCTTTTTTTTTTTTTTTTTTTTTAAACTTAAAACTTTTTGAGGCATCTGACCTACAGCTGTGACTCCTCTGCAAAGCTCAGGGAGCCAACAGCACATGTCTGCTTTTCCTCCTCCGAGACCACACCATCCTTCCGGCAGGTGAAGAGGAACCTCACAGCGACTGATCTCCCTGACAAGTGCTCAAGATGCGTGTCCTGCTTCTGTCTCAAGACCTCTGGGAGTGAAGACCCTGATCTTTCCCTGCAAACAGTCCTCCGTGCCAAGCAGAGAGCATCCAGTCCCTGCTGCTGTTTGCCAGGGGCCACTGTCCCAGCACGCTGGGACTAAGCCGGCTCCCACAGCCACCCTGTTCTTGGGCTCTGGGCTCGTGCCGGGGCTCAGCGGGTGCTTTTCTAACAGCCTGCCAGGTCTTCTTAAAGATCAAAAGACAGCGCTTTTCAGAGCTTCACGGGGCGGCCGTGCTGGCATCCCCGCGGGTGATTCAGGCGAGTTACTCACCGGCAGCAGGGACTCACCCCAGCCCGGGGGGTGGTTGAAGCAGCTGAGATGTCCCCGCTCTGTATGAAACAGAGACGTTCGGGCAGAGTGGAAAAAGGCAAAAAAGGCTGGTGACATTTCAAGATGGCATTTTAGCCGCTGAAGTTTCCAAGTGGAAGTGAGAGGGGGTTTTTGCTTTGCCTCGGAGGTGGGAGGGGTGTGAGGGGCCCTGCAGCCACAGCAAGGTGTGCTGCTCGCTGCAGGGACGAGGTCCTAAGGGAGACCCACCACCTCCGTGCGTGGCTGAGGGCCTGGGTGCCACCTGTCTGTGTTACACCCTGCTCCAGGCTGCCTGCCCAGGCTGTATGCATTGAGCAGGATCATAGAATTGCCTGGGCTGGA
>VXBJ01001267.1:0-24353 GCA_013400055.1 Nycticryphes semicollaris
TGCTTTTTATGTGAGAGAGCAACAGTAATGTAGTGAGCTCTGCCTAGTGACCAATGAAGGATGTGTTGAGAGTTTAGGGGTAAGAATTAAGGGGCAGGCTAATGCATGACACTATTGTAGGTGTTTGCTACAGACCACTGGAAATGGAAGAGTACTTCAATGAAGCCTTCTACAGGTAGCTGGAAATAGCTTCATGATCAGAGCACCTGGTTCTCATGGGGGACTTCAAACAGCCTCATATATCCTGAAAAGAAAACACAGCCAGGTATGCACAGTCCAGGACAATTCTGCACAGCGTTGAAGCTAACTCTTTGTCACAAATTGTGGAGAAGCCAATGAGGCTGGATCTTGCACTGACAAACAAAGAAAGACTAGATAGTTATGTGACCATTTAGGGTAGTCTTAGTTGCAATGACCATGAGATGGTTGAGTTCAGGATCCTATGTGGAAAAAGCATGAGAAAAAGTAGAAGTACAACCCTGGACATCAGGAGAAATTACTTTGGCCTCTTCAAAGAGCTACTGGGAGACTGGGAGAATTCCATTAGTTAAGGCTCTAGAAGGCTCTCCCCTGGATCTCAGGCAGCAGGTTAATAGTTAAGCAGCACTTTCTCTAAGCTCAAGGTCAGTGCAACTCTAGGAGTAAGAAATCAAGCAAAGGAGTCAGGACACCAGCATGGATGAACAAGCTTCTGGAAACTCATATGGAAAATGTAAGGTTACAGAATGTGGAAAAAGTCAGTTGGGAGGAGTATAAGAGCATTGTTAGACTCTGAAAGGATGCAACAAGGAAGGCTAAGGACAACTTGGAATTAAACCTTGCAAAGGATGTCAAGGACGTTAAGAAGAGGTTCTTCACTTACATGAGCAGAAAAAGGAATACTAGGGAAAACGTGGGTCTGCTGTTGAATGATATAGGTGCCCTAGTGACAGAGGATACAGAGAATACCTCCTTTGCTGTAGTCTTCACTGCTTAGGCTGGCTAGCAGAAATTGCAGATCCTGGAGGCAAGAGAAAAAATCTGAAGAAAGGAAGACTATTCTTTTGTCAAGTAGTTTCGCTTTAGAGATCATTTAGGCACTTGACACCCACAAATTCATGGGCCCTGATGAGATGTGCCCATAAGACCTGAGGGAGATCTCAAAAAAAATTTACTGTGAAGACAGTCTTTATAATCTTTGGAAGGTCCTAGAGAACAGGAGAGGTGCCTGAGGACTGGAGTAAAGCCAATGCCACACCAGTCTTCAAAATGGATGGAAGGAGGACTCAGGATACTACAGGCCATCAAGTCTCAACTCCATCTCTAGAAAGGTGATGGAACAGCTCATTCTGGATGTCATCTCTTAACATGTAGAAGCAAAGAAGGTTCACAAGATTGGTCAACATGGATTCACCAAGGGGAAATCATGCTCGACTAAAGTGGTAGCTTTCAATGAAGTCTGGGAGATGAGGGAAGAACAGTGGATATTGTCTACGTTGATTTTATCAGGGCTTTTGCCCCTGTCTCCCATTATATACTCATAGGTAAGCTTTGGAAGTGTGAGTTAGATGAACAGACAGTGAGACTGGCTGAATAGCAGAACTCAGAAGGTTGTAATCAGTAATCAGGACAGCGTCTAGTTGGAGGTCTGTGAGTAGTGGTGTTCCCCAGGGATTAGTACTGGGTCTAGTCTTGTTCAACATAGTCATCAATAACCTTGATGAGGGGACAGCACATTTGCTGATGACACAAAACTGGGAAGGGTGTCTGGAACACCAGAAGGCTGTGCTGACATACAGCAAGGCTATAGACTTGGGAGAACAGTAAGCTAGTGTAGGTTAACAAAGGCAAGTGTAGAGTCTGAACTTACGGGTGGATAACAGCATGTACCACTACAAGTTAGGGGTTGACCTGCTAGAAGGCTTCTCTGCATTGAAGTACCTGGGAGTACTACTTTTCTTATAAGCCCTGTTCAAGTACTGAAAGGCTCATCTCCCTGAAGCCTTCTTATTGCCAGTCTGAAAATCAGCAAGCATCTCAGCCTTTCCTCACAGGATAGGTCCTCCATCTAGTCTTCTTTTCATTTTAGTAGTTCTCTTGTGGACATGCTCCACCAGTTCTGTCTTTCCTGTGATTAGGGTTCCAGAGCTGGATGCAGTACTCCAGGTAGGGTCTCATCAGAGTGAACTAGAGGGGCAGAATCACATCCCTAAGACTGCTGACCACACTTCTTTTGATGCAGCTCAGGTTTCAGTTGGCCTTCTGGACTGCAAGTGTACATTGACAGCTAATGTCCATTTCTCACACCTGGGGACTGAAAACTCTTACACTGTGTGGAAAGTATCACTAAAAATCTGCCAGCTCTCTTCTGATCCATTGACCCTGATGACAGTTTTCCAGGGACTCCTATTGACTACATCATTGAAAAGCTTAAAGTCTGCTTTTATAACATTCAGGATCTTGACTTTTCATCTGACCCGTATTCCTCAGACTTGTAAACTCCACTAGTGCATGAAAAGTGCAGCCTCAAATCTTGCCATTACAGATGACTCGGCTTGTGTTGATGACCAACAGGTAGAGTATGGGGCTTTCAAATATCTGGTTTAAGAAGTTATCATTGATGTACTCCAGGAGTCTCCTGGATTCTTGACAGCTTGTGATACTTTTCCTGCAGATGTCACGGTGGTTGAAGTCCTCCATCAGGATGAGAGCTATCGTGAGCACGAAGCCTTCAAGCCTTTCTGACACACTGACTTCCTAATCCTATTGGTTGTCTGTGCTGCATGCCTTGGTGCAGAGGTACTTAAGCTGAGTTGCTGGCCATGGCACCTTCTTTGAGGAACATCCCTTAATTCTTCTGAGTATTTTTCCTGGCTTCTCTTACATCAAGATCACCTGACTCACCTCTGTAAGACTTCAGGTATGCTGCAGTGTAGCCATCTCAGAGCAGTAGACTGAGGGCCCTCACTAGCACCTGGCCCTCTAGCCTTGGCAAGTTTACCACAGCTTGTTATGAGCAACCATGAAATTATCACCATTTCTCTTCTAGTCTAATTTAAAGCTCTGTCAATGAACCTCTCTATAACTCATGAGCAAAGAGAGAAAGACTCAGAAAGGTGAGTCTATATGGTCCCACCAATAGCTCTGCAATATCGTTTCTAGTCTCACCTCCAGCTCCACCTGAGGTTCTGTTATCATAGCAGAGGCTGCAAAAGGAAAAGTATTTTGGCTTACAGATCTGTCTCAGATACTGACTGTTGTCTGGAGTTGTCCAGTTGACAAGAAAAAAATTAGTAAGGTTCCCTGATTGCTGTGACATGGAAAGTTACCTGAAGTCACCAGGATAACCTTTTGGCATGGAAGTGTCGTGAGATAGTCCTAGGAATTCATAGTCCCTGGAAACCTCATTGCTGAATGAGAAAACTCCAGATTTTATTCTGCCTTTGTTGCTGAATTTGCTTTATGTCAAGTGAACTACACCCTTGTATTTACTGCTCAAACATTTAAGAGGGCATGGCCGCAGTACACACATGAAGGCTATAAGCAGCACTTAGTATCTCAAAAGCCTTTCGGGAAAAACTTAACAGATGGGGCCCAGCCTCACCTCAATTTGGGGTCTAAAACAAATGGCAGATACAGTGTCATTTCAGTTCTGTGATAGGGTCTGTCACTTTGGGATATTATATTACTAAATTCAACACCAGAATGTACCTCAGCAATATATGATCGGAGATTTTTTTTGTCTCTGTCCCTCCAGTGCTGTTAAGGCCCATGCAGTGTAGTTTGTACTGTGCTCCTATGGGGCTGATCTCTGTTTCTTTGTCCTGCATTCTGCTCTAAAGAATATTTGTCCCAGTAAATGGCATGTATCTCAGCAGCACGTTGCAAAGCAAAGCAAAACAATCAGGATACTCTTTAGTAGACTGGCCATGTTGCTGCAGCTGAGTTCGAAGCCACAGAAGGTGGGTGTGAGGTATGCAGTCATGTGTGGGTGCAGAGAGATATGAAAATGTTTTTCCCAAAGCCCTGTGAGGAACAGTGTTTGAGACATCATTCCCTTCCTGCAGTTCATTGCCTTTCTCAGGCATGCTCTGCAAGTAGCATTTCAAGAGAAACATCTCTACTTGTGATTAGAGATTTCTAACATCCCTAGCATGCCATCATTAAATGTTGCAATCTACAATTTTAATGAAGATTTTCTCATCAGTTATAAGCATTCAGCAATGACTAAATGACTTTTACGTTCTTACAAAAAAAAAATTTGCAATTTTGTAATGGAGATCTCTATCATTATGTCCTGCTGAACTGCAGAACTGAATTAAAGTCTCTCATGTACATAACCTAGTTTCAAAAGCAAAAAAATTTGGCAAGTGCACTAACTATTGCTTGAAGAACACAGCCTGATAAAGCAGAGACAACACAACTGGAATAAGGAGGAGGCTCTCACAAAGCAGTTGACACTGTCTTGAAGCCATTGTAATGTAAGTTAAATGAATATATGGCCAATAGGCCAATACAGAAAACGGGTGTATCTCCCACTTATGAACCATGCTGCAGTTTCTGCACTCTCCCAGGAACGGCTGTGAGATTGGTTTCCATAGGAACCACAGGGAGATGAAGGAAAAATGCTTACATGAAACCGAGTTGCATTTTAGCACTGAAAGACTGTAGTATGGCACGGAGTACATACCACTGGCACTGGCAAGAACCTTTGAAGGACGCTGGGGAGTCTACCACAAATTTATCATGTTGTAGATTAGTCTCAAAAACCAGAACAAAATTCTCAGAATTTTAGCATCATTCAAATAAAGTACTCAAATGGAAAAATAAACAAATGGTCCTGAAAAATCACAGAATCTATACCTGTTTTCTGCAAGCTCCTACAGGTTGGAACATAGTTCATGCAGGCCATAAATGAGAGAAGTCACCTGTCCTTCCTATTCCTTTCTCTTCTACGTTGCTGTGTTTGATGATGCCTTAATATCCCTGTGTTTGTTGTTGAAGACTTTATATGGAGAGATGCAAGCATTGAGTGTGCTTGACATTAATTAATTTTAGGAGCTGTTCCCAGGAGGTATGCTGGATCCTGTGGAAATAAAATCCTATGCTCCTATTCCTGTATATTTTAGGTAGGGCTTTCATTTCATATGGCTGCAGCTGATGACATTGCAGGACTTTGGTTTGTTTACTTGCCCCTATATGCTCTGCTTACATAAAAATTTCTATGGGAATAGAGATGACTTTGACATGGGAGAATTCAGACTGGACAGAGAATCTGGAGAAACAGCATGGGAAATGTAGCAAGGCGCCTTTCCCTGTATCCTTCACTTTCCTCCATCAGTAGCTGTGTGACTAGTGACTAGTGTCACGTAATCTCATCATTATGTGACAAGAAAATTCTGCCTAGCATGTCATCTGATGCATAGGTATTTTGTTTGGGAGCCTAGGTAGTAGAGGTTTCTCAAGGGAAAAGGTATTTATAAGCACTTGTCTGCACTGGGTGACGAATGTTTCAGGAAATACAATGCAGCACTTTGTTCCACAGTATGCCAAAATATTTTTTAGAATAAGAAATGGATTTTGCATGTAACATATTTTTTTCATATTATATATAACCTGCATTTATATGCATGTATACTGCTACAGCACACATCTGTAGCAGCAACAGCATTTGTTTAACACAGGGTAACAGAAATTGTGAATCATTCAGAAGGGAGAAAAGTAAAGAGCACTCTGGATAAATGGCAAAAAGTGCTATAAATAAATGGCAAAAATATATCCATGGCAAAACTATAGTTTAAGAAATGTTAATTATGTGAAAACCAATCTTCTTTTACCTGCCAGAGTAGAATCAGGATAAAAGGAAATTTGAAGACAAAGTAGACAAGGATAACGAGGGCAAATAAATTTTTCTGAAGTATGCCAGAAATACGAAGTTTGCAAGACATTCTGTCTGTACTAGACCATTAGTGTGAAATGGTCAGTCAGATTGCAGGGATGCTAAACGATATTTTTGCCTTGGCCTGAAAGGCAAAATTATTGTAAAATAAGTATTCTGAGTTTAGTTTCTCTTACAGCTATAGCTAGTACGCTATAAAACTTGAAGATATGCCATATAATAACTTGCTCTTTTGGGACCTTTGGGATTTTGGGTCTGCAAACAACTCACTGTGCTGGGTAAAAACAACAAATAAAAGGAGCACCAAAAAGACTTTCTTAAACAGTCTCTTGGCTTGATTTTGCCTGGCCAGAAGGGCTCACCCCAGCATCCTTATCTGTCTAATCTGGGGAAGGTGTCTATATTTGCTGCCTAAGGTACCCTACCATTTATATCCCACAGGAAGATTGAACTCAATTTTGTAGGACCTCAGGGCAGTAGTCAGTATCTGGGGGTTTCCATAATAGCTTTGTGATGATGGAAGTTCAACCAGCTTTGGTTCCTGTAAAGCAGGAAAGCTGGTTCTTCACTTCTTCCCCTTTGATTCCTCCATGGCCTTTTTGATTCAGCTCACAAACAAGGCACAGCAGTGAATTCCCTCTTTTATGGTAACCACAAGTGTAATCCATTCCAATGAAGTGAAATGGTGTCAGCAGCCTTTCAGGGCTACATAAAAGTCTTGCGATAAAGAACTCAGTTGGTTTAAAGTTTTTAGTGTTAAATAATGTTAATTAAGTTAAATTTGCTTGTTAAATGTACTCAAAATATTTCAAGTGTATTATTAAGCAGTCGACATGAAAACAAAGTGATTAATGGATTCCATCTCCATGTACATGTCATACTGAATGAGCAGTTGAATGATGGCTAAGCAGTTCATGAAGAGCAGAATCCGCTATGGGGATTAAACTGATTTATGATTTGGATATGCTTTTTGTGGCTACCTCATTGTGCATGAAACCTGAGGGAATGTCTTGATGATGTTGTATGGCTGCAGTCTGCAGGCAATGTGTTGTCCTGCTGAGTAACCCCACCTCTGGTTTCTGTTTATTTTTTTTGACAATTCCTTCCAGATTGAACTGTAATAGCTGTATGAAATGGGTGGTTTTCCAGAAATATCTGTATGTGTATGGACTTGCAATAGCAACCAGACAATCAGGCAACCAGCCTGTACATTGTTTTGTTGCACAAGACATGGTGCTCACTCATGAAAGCTTTTTGGCAGGGTTTTTAGCTGATGTACCACATTGATTCTAATTTTATAAGTTGCTTTCAGTGAAAAACGAAAACAGAAGCAAGAAGAGAGATAGTAAAGGCAAATTAAGCAAAATATTAACAAATAATTCAAGTAAGACTTTCCCCATGATGGATCTGTTTTCAAAATCATATAACCTAATCTATAAAAATATGAAATGATCAGTGTTATTTGTACATTAGGGATAAAGTCCCCCTAAAAGAATAGAAGAGAAATTTCTAATTTTAAATTGATTGATTTTACATTTTTCTGTTGCACGGGAGACAGTAGTACCTCACTACAAGAATGAACACTCAACCAAGTAATATGGGAGAGACCATATTTATCTTTACATTAAACACATCACAGAAGTTATTCACTACCACATAATTGCACTAAAAATTTCTCATCATCATGGGTGCTAATGCAAGAGTTGTGACCCCAATTTCCCCTCAGATTGTCCTCTGAGAGAAGGGACTCTGAAATGAAAGAGCAAGATGTTGCCAATGCAGACAACATGCCTTTATCCTGTCAGTGGATTAATAAAAAGTGTCTAAATGCCAAGACAGATCTCATCTCATGCAGATTGCGTGTAGGACAGGTTAGGGCTGAGGGAACTTATCCTTTCCTCTGCTGTGAGCCTGTTTTTTTCTGCTTGCAGCATTCGACTTGTTGTGCTCCAGCTGATCCCTCCTCTGCATTTATGCAGCCAGCTGTTTCAATACAACAAATTTCTTTCAAAGTTGTAGCAGGTGTGGGATGAGTTCAAGCTTCTCTCAAACAGCTATCTATCCTGATCTCTCTGACTGCTGAACCTGCTCAGCTTCTCTGCCTGTACCTCCTGCATTTAACACAGTATCAAGGAGTAGAGTGAGTTGCTTGTCACAAGCTCGTTCATCTTCCTCCCTTCCTTCACGGCTATCGTTTGAGCTGGTTTCTTCTCCATTGCTCCTAGTCTGGCCAATTCCTGCCTTCTTCACTCACACTAAACTCCTGTGGTCAACTGCCAGCCTCTATGGTGAGGCATGGATTTTGACCGAAGGTGTCAGAAGGATTATCTTTCAGTGCCCATCAGACAGTTGGAATTACTCTGACTCCTTTCAGAGAGTATGCCAGCAAATAATGAAGAGCCTAAAAGATCTGGCAAGACCCTCTGCGGAAACACGTTTTCTTGTCCCCTACTCTGCAGGAAAATGCCTCAACATCTCAGACATAGAGGACTCAGATTTGAGATCTCACTGAAAGCAACGGATTTGATTTTTGTCTGCCTCAGTGAGCCCTCAGCCATGTTTCCAGTACATGTAATGCTCAGCTCTGTGTAAGATGGGCTCATTGCAATTCCATTGCTTCCCAGACATCCAATCTAGATTACACCTACAATGACCTTGCTCTTTTTTTAAAGCCCATCATAATGCTGGTCTGAGCTCTGCCTTTAGGGTTAGTATTGATCTTTACCTGTGCTTCCCACCTGTGGATGTGAGCTCCATCCATGCATTCTGGTGCTGGAATTCTGCTGTCCCTGGGAAGTGCTGCAGATATGCGAGTCAGCCATCACTAGTGAAAATCCTTTGATAGCTGAGACAGTGAATCTCTATTGTGCTAAATAGCCAAGGACAAAATGCAAGACAGATGACCTAGAGATTTCTTTATCAGTTTATGCATAGGTTACTAATCAAGTGAGTGTATTACCTTTGTTTTTTAATCTTTGATGGTGAGTCCCTTGTAAGTGAAGCTCTGATCTTCTTGGGGAAAAAAAAAGTAAAGGAACTGCTGGGATCAATGGATCATTGCCATGTAGGAAAGCCACTTCCAGCTGGTTGAGGGTTCCTTGTACTTCTTTTTTTTCCATTCCTACATGCAGTGCCATTTTGAATGGTAGAGTTCAAGTGCAGATAAACACTGTTTTTTGAAACTTAAAATGGGGAGTCTTCTGTCCTCAGCTAAAGGCTTCCCATTCATTTAATTTTTCTTGCTCAAACTACACTATAAATACCCCATATGGTGTTAAACAACCCTGTGTGGAGGATGTCGTCAGGCAAGGCAGGGGCTGAGTTGGTTAAGGTAGAAGCTCAGGAGGAGAATTCTCTGCTCACCCCAGGTAATGGAGGTCACACCATGCTCCCAGGAGATTCTCAGCAGCATGTTACACACTCACACTTTTCTTGCTTTCAAAGTAAGTCCTCAACAGCAGAAGGGTCCAAGAGTGCGGCTGAATTTTCAAGGATCTAACTCAAAAAACCCAAGATTCCGAATGACAAGAAGGAAAACAAACACAGATGGCAAGATAGCTACATAGATGAACAAAAAGTTGCTTACAAAGCTTAACCATAAAGTGGAAGTACTCAGGAGCTTAACCATAAAGAGGAAGCACTCAGGAGCAAGTGACCTGGGACACTGTGAGAGCATGTAGGCACAAGTTTAGGAAAGCCAAAGCCCACATGAGGTTGAATCTGGCAAGGGAGAAGATATAAAAAATTTTTTATAGACTGGAACACACCAGTGAATCAGAGTCGGGACATAGTCTTCATGGACATAAGGAAGGCTGAGTTACTGAATACCTTCTCTGTTTGTCTTTGTACTACATATACCCACTGATTTCAGGGACCTGGCCTTCTGCTATTCCAGGCTGAACCATAATTCAGCCACTTCATAGCTTTCTGTGATTAAAAAGGACACTGTTAAAGAGAATGAAGCAAAGGGGTGGTTGTATCTATTGAGTTTGGCAATAGTTTTCTGGCACTGTTTCCCATAATAAATTCATTGAAAAACTGATAAAATATGGACTAGGTAAGTGGAATGAATGCTGGCTGAGTTGCCAGGCTCAAAGGCCTCATAATCCTGCTAGGTACTAGGGGCTGATCCCAGGGATTGAAACAGTGGCCAGTACAGTTTAAAATTTTCTTTTTATTAGGTAATGTTATTACCTGAGAATGGTACAGAATACACTCTCTGCAGTTGGGAGGCATGGTTGAAATTTCAAAAAGTCAGAGGACTGGCTGCTATATCAGAGGTCTGTGCTGACATTCAGAGGGACATGCAGACTAAGAGAAATGAGCTGACCTCATAGAGCACCACAAGAAGAAGCTATTGCACCGGAGAAGGACTAACCACATTTGTTAGGACAGACGGCCTGTTGGATGACTGGAAAGTGGCTATCACTTGTCATACAGCATGTGCTCTTGCGTGAAATGTGCCCAGTGACATCCAGAGATCCATTAAGCGTAGTGCTATCAACAAATCATGAAAGGTACAATTCCTCTCTACTCAGACATAGCAGGAATGCTGTGTGTTCATTGCTTGGCAATAATGAAGAGATAGACAAAGAAACATAGAATCATTTAGGTTTGAAATGACCTTTAAGATCGTTGAGTCCAACCGTTAACCTGGTGCTGACAAGTAAATCATTAAACTGCATGCCACATCTACACATCTTTTAACAACCTCCGGGAACGATGACTCCACCACTTCCCTGGACAGCC
The DNA here is from genome assembly GCA_013400055.1 of Nycticryphes semicollaris. Taxonomy (NCBI): domain Eukaryota; kingdom Metazoa; phylum Chordata; class Aves; order Charadriiformes; family Rostratulidae; genus Nycticryphes; species Nycticryphes semicollaris. The sequence goes on from VXBJ01001267.1 coordinate 10,628, forward strand.
TGTTGCAGTGCTTGACAACTCAGTGAAGAAATTTTTCCTAATACCCAGTATAAAACCTCTTCTGGTACAACTTGAACCCATTTCCTCCTGTCTTATCACTCGTTATTTAAGAGAAGAGACAGACACCTACCTCACTACAACTCTGCTGAGGAGCCACAGAAAAGTCACTGACGTACCCAAATGCAAGGAGAGGCTGTGACAGCTGAGATGTTTAGCCTGCAGAGAAGAAGGTTCAGGAGGATCTTGCAAATATATATGCAACACCAGATACAGACAGTAAAGAAAACAGTTCCAGAATCTTCTCAGTGGTTGAGTATCTTCTTTGGGTAATGCACAAAATGAAAGCCTGGTTTGGTTAGGATTGGTTTAGGAAACAAGCTCTACGCTTGAGTCCACTGGAAGGGTGAGAACCTCAAACCCATCATGGTTTCATCTGTCTTTGCACAGTGTCTTTGCAGCCAAGCAGAGCATCTCATCAATGAATACAGGAAGAAAGATAAGAGAAGGTGGCATGACCCTGTTGTGACTTCAGTACGTACGTATTGCCATGCAGATGTTGCAATGAGAAGTAATTGGAGCACTTGACCTGAGGATGAAGAGCTACATTAACAGGTCATCTGAGGAAAAGGAGTCCTTGATTCTACATCTTTTTAAATAGCTGAGCTCTTTAGCTTCTGAGAAAGTTATATGAGCCGGTACTTTTCACCAGAATATGGTCAAACAAATTTGCCTTAAGTAATTTTATAGAAGAAAGAATGACAAGGGAAGACATTCTGTTAGATAAGATAACCTACAGTACCCAGCTTGTTTCAGCAAGGTGAAAATTGTCAGCCCAGTTGTCCTCATCATCACAGGTTCCAGACTAGAAGAAAGCTCTGCTATGCAGAGGCTGTTCTGAGACCTGCTTAAACCTCCTGCTAGGATAAGTGTGGCAGTAGCTCTGTCTCCCTGCCTGAGGCTGGTGAACTCTTCTCTAGTGGCAGAGACTTGTGTCTAGAGGCAAGTATAGCCTGGGCAACAACATGTCAATGTGGGCTCCACCAGATATTACAGGGCTCAGAGTAAAGGATATGAAACGGAAGACTAGCAGTGGCATAAATGAAATTTCTTGTCCACAAAAATCACCAGTAAATCACTGTCCTGCAAAAACCAGAACAGCAGAGTGTGCTGGCTCACCATAGCTCTCATTTTTCTCTGAAATGATTTCCGTGCTTGTCTGCAAATCTGGTAGCCACCACCAATGTTTGGACCCTTTATGGACAAAAGCCATTTTCTTTACAGTTTCCCCCGCCCACATCTGTTGCTAGTAGCAAGCAGAGTCTATCAGATCCTGTAATTGCTCCAGGCCTTGCAAAGCCAGCACAGTATCTGTCAAGTGTGTAAGTGGTGGTGTGCACCAAGACTGTACACAGCAAACTCATCACCCTCTTTTACTACATGGCACATCCAGAAAAGCAAATTCTTTTCTGTCTCCTACAGAAACAGGAAAGTATTTCCTCAAATTTTCCATCTCCTTGACAACAGCCTAGGAGAAAAAGAAGTAGCTTATACCCATTGTTTCTTAAATTCTGTGAAAAGGATTTGGGCAGATATGGCACTGTGCAAGGTACAAAATCCTCCTTCAGTCTTGTTTTCCTTCTCTCAGTCTCATTCTGCTGTTAGTATAACTCCATGATGAAATTTCAGATTGGAAAATAGTACTTATTCTCTCTCCCTCCACTTTGGGTCTATAATAATCTTCTTCCTGAAACCTTCTTCTGAAATCTCATTGGACATTAACGTATGACAGAGAAGAATTTGGCTGTTAACCATCTTTGTCATAATTACTGCTTTATGAGTGGGACCATACACTATGTGACATTGGGACTCAACAGCTCTGGATTTCCCATGTCTCTCACTTGTGGAATAGCATCCACAGTAATTTGTTTGGCTTTTCAACAAGAATAGAATTTACAAAGGTGATGTAGGACTCATCATGCCTAAAACCAGCCCTGCTCTGTCATACTGATATCAGCCCCATATGAGTAATGTCAGCCTAGGTGGCCACTGCCACTAAAAAATGTCGGCAGATCTTTGAAATTGAACAGTTTCAAGGAACTTCCACTTACTTCCATTCAGTTTCAGATGACAGTTGGCCCAACTGGCTTTCGCTTGGTGCTGGTGCAAGAACTGTAGGTCACTGAAGATCTGCATTTCTCCTCCTCAGATTTTTAAACCAAGAATGTCACTGCCACTGGAGGACAAGTATATCTCCTCTTTTGTATTTCCTCAGCTTCTCCAGCAGCACTGTTGAGGTCAGCAGGATGGCACGTATGATAGCTGTTAGCAGAGAAGAGCAGGAGTGATGTCCTCAGCGAAAGACCTGTAGGAAGAGCCTTGCACTTCTAGAGTCCGCAGTATCATCCATCTGCAGCCAGGTTCATTCTGTCACCTCTGTCTCCTCCCCCGATGGCAACAGACTATTACTACAATGTAAGACCTGTTGGCATTCTTTCCAGAAAATCTCTCCCTTTCTCAGCTGCCTTTTCTGCATTTGGAACCTTTGAAAGGCCTCTTATTATTGTTTTAATTTTTGCCTGTGTAACACCAAGAGCAATGAAGAGTTTTGCAAAAACTTGAGCCTGAGCTGCATTTTATATGGTCTGCTCAAAGTGACTTAATGCAGTCATTAGAACCAAATACTTACGATAGCTGACCATTCAGCGCAATGTTGCTGCACGAGAAATTGATTCTTCTGTTACTAAGCACATGTATACTGTTAAACTCAAATAAAATTTTAAGAGAAAGGTGTATCATTTGTATATAGAGAGAAGTGTACAAATAATATAGTCACTTGTTCTTCTCTGCAACCTGGTCATAAGTCGCATCTTTGTTATAAGGGGTTATAAGCGGTGAATAGGTGAAGACTTTTCTCTCAACAGTACCATTCTGAAGAAATTTTCCCTTTCTCCTTTTAGTTGATATCTTCTTCAGTTATAACACTGTAAAATACATAATTGTTTTCAGATTCTCATGACTTGGGTAATCATGAGTATGTTGAGTCTGCAGTCACTGCAAGGGAAAGGTCAGATAGTCTTGGAATCATAGTGAAACAGGTTTGGGTTTTGTTCTTTCATATTCTAGGATTTGTTTGGTTTTTTTCTTGGCAGCCTGGAAACTTTGGTTAGCAAGGATCTGGATAAGCACATTTTCAAGAACACTGTGATTGGGCAACCGTATTTTTGTTCTGCTCTGTAGAGACAGCTCTGCAGAGATCTTGCATTGTTCTTACCTGGCAACATACCAGATATAAAAAAAGATCTTACATACGTAATTAAAAAAAAAGAATTAAATTGATTTTTGGCCTTCTGCATTTTAGCTGTGTAAGCAAAATGTGAAAGCAGTTCTATGCCTGGAAGACTAATTTACTGTACATGTTGTTCCATGCAGCTTTGTTTGCGTTGCAGACAAAAGAATTAAAGTCCAATAAGTGCCTAAACTTCCTCTGCCCCACTGCCTCTAATAAAGTCCTTCCTATTGATGCAGATTAAAGGCATAGGATGCAATGGAAAGAGATTATAATATTTCTGAGGACATTATACGCATACACCAGATCTTTCATTTGCCACTACAGACAGTCATTGTGCAGTAGGGCTCCAGCACCTTTCTGACACTCATCTAAGCACCATTGCTCCTCAATGCCAAACGATTCCTACCTTGTCCTTTGCAAAATCCATGGAAATCCTGCTGAGGCAGAATTACAGCTCTACAGCTGTAGCACATCAAGTACTACAGGAGCACAGAGCCACATAGGTCTGTCAGGTTTATGATTTCTGTCTTGGGACAGAATGTCAAACAAGATGGTGCATTTAATTTCCTCACACCTCCACCACTTGTCATATTATACCCTAGAGAGAGCTACGGACAAGCAGTGAACACAGCACTTACCAAAAAGCTCAGAAGTTCCTTTGGGCTGAACCAAAGCCAAGTACCCTTCAATGGTCCAAAACTAGAGGATTGAGGAGCCCTGGATACAGTTACACTGAAAAGTGAGGATGTAAATTTATGTATAACCCATTCTGAAAGACCTTAAATCTACTCCTAATAAAAACTTTTTTTTACTGTCTAATAGAAGTTTAAAATATTAAATAAGTGACTTTTTGTTGTACCCGCAACAGATAAGAACAACGGCAGGTCTTTCTGTTCCACTATCAGCAGGGGGTGGTCAGCCCTCCATTCGTGCTCTAGAAGATGATATGAGTCACAGTGATATTCTGAAAAGTCTGCTGGTATGAAGATTTTTGTTTTCTGTGCTTTTTCTGTGTAATTCTTTCTTTACACCACCATGCAAGATACTCATAGACCTATTTTAACAGAACTTATATTTTGGATAAATGTTAATATTAAAGTTGTATTGCATTTTTCTCCAAGGTCTGTACATTTCCTTTCATGTTGTTAAATACCTCTACAAGAATTGCGGAATATAGCTGCTACTGCATAGTAATTCTCCATAAAGACTGTCATTCCAGACAAAAAGTTTCTTTTTCTGTAGGATGAAAATAGTTTGTGGCATTTCCTCCTGTAGCTGCTTTCATGCAAAGTACAGTGTTGTCTTACAGAGCTTGTAACTGAGATTAACTACTTCATGTTTAGGATGGCAGTTCGTGGTATTGTTACCACTATTGTAACAAGGGTTACAACTTCGTGTTTCTTGAGCACAAAATTCGGCATGCAGACATCTCAAATTAGTGCTTTATTCGGACTTACCTTAGCTAACTTCTAAACTACATCTGCTTAAGGACAAAAAAAATAAATAAAGGAAATACTTTGTATAACTGTAAGGTTCTGCATTGCAGATGCTGGGCTTTGTCCTGTGCCATCCCTCCCTATAGACCTCAGTTCAAATATTAGTTTCCAGTTGGCCTGAAAATAATTAGTGGAAGAAAGTAAATGCTTCATTTCCTATTTCAGAAATTTAGATTATATGTCAATTAAGTGATATGTATGCTCAGAAACTGGTTTACCACTATTCCTGAAAACTGCTAATAACTCATTTACTGTTTTGGAATCAACTAGGAAACAGCAAGGTACATGTGCTAGTTAACCAAAGTAGTAAACTACCATAATAGAGTAACAGCAGTGTGGCTACTTTGATCTGTATGAATTCTTCTTGCTGCATAGATTATGTTATCTCTAGCCATACCAAGTAGCACCTGACTCATCAGTTGCATGCATTAATTTCTAGGAAACAAACGCTTAGTTTAGAAGGTATTATTCTGCCTTAGTATTTCAAGTGTATTTTCAATGCAGAGCATTATGGAGAACCCATATGCGTGTGTCATCTAGCAACTACTTTCTCATGTGCTCTTTGCCTACACTAGGAGCAAAGTGAATTTTTGAAGCAGTGAAATCAGCACCAAAAGGAGAGGGGTATACATTTCTTGTTGATTATTAGCTGAATGTTACGTGAGGACATGGAGGGTGAGGCGATGGGAGCAGACACAAGTGTATGGACATTTGACATATTTCCTTTAGGCCAGGGGATTGAAATAATGAAATGAGTTGCCTTTATTGCAATACTTTGCTCCTGCATCCTAATAGCAACACCCTTACATGAATGATGATAAGCAGAATCCTAGACAGGACTTTTACCGTTATCACACAGAACAAAATAGTGTAGTAGTCAAATGTTGTTCTTGTAGAAGTACAAAGTTGCATTGGCAGCAATACAAGAAGATGAATGGTTGTGTGTCAAACACCAGATGTCATTGTTCTTTCCCTTCAGTTTTAGCTAGATTATGATTTAGGTCTTGGCTGTCTACAGAACAGGAAATAGGGAGAGAAGCAAAAAGACAAAGGGACTTGGAGAAGAAAAAAAGACAGAAGAAGAAGAGTGCTGGGACTTTCCTTGGCGCTCTCTAAAAAAAGGTTAGACAAAGATATGTTGAAATATTCCCATGGAAATAAAGTTAATGACTTCCAGAGGGAAGAATTATATTTCCTGAAGCACCTAAGACAATTTCATTGAAAAGTCCATCCTTGCAGAACGTCTGTATGAGCAGGTTATATTTGTCCACGTTTAAATACAACTCCCAAAGACAGACTGTACTGTCTGAGCACCAACCTCCTTGTCATAGAAGGAGAAACACATAGGCTTAATATTCAGACTTGATATAATGAACTAAATTTGGGTAGTTGTTCTCTGCTTTAATGAAAGCAGAAGGCAAATATTAGCTTTTGCTCCCATCAAAATCGTTTTCTCTTGCCTCCTCTGTATCTGCATTCTTGCAGACTCAGTATGCCTACTCCAACTTTGCAGCCTATCTAATTCCCTTCTGCAGCCAGTGCTTTGGCCTAGATGGTTGAGGCCATCCATTATGTTACAAAGTGACAGGCAGTACCAGGTCCCACTTTCCCGACACCAGCATGCTATATGTAGGGCCAGGTACACAGCAGAGACTTCTGTTTAGCAGATGTATTTGGGGACAGGCAAGCAGAGTTCTCTCCTTTGATGCTACTGTGTTTTCTCTCTCAGAATTAAGTTTAGATGCTCTTTCTCATCAGCACTTGCATCAATTCAGGCAGGTTTCCTGAAGAGGCTGCTGCAACAGTAATGTGCAGGAGATGGCACTCCACAACCTGAAGGAACACCTTCATGTTAGATATATGACTCTGCTCTTCATTGTGACTTTCATCTAAAAGCCTCCCCAGCATAATCTCAAATTATTGCTTACGAGCAAATTTGATGGATAATTGAACTAGTAATTAAAAAGCAGGGCTTGCTTCTTCTCACATTCATGGCTGTGCAACTTGCTCCAATTTAAATGCTGTGGAAATTAAGAATCAAGACCACTCTAACTTTTTGCTTTTACATATGCAAGAGATCAGCCTAACATTTTTAGAAGGTTTTCCTTGGGTCTAGGAGGTCATTAACAAAGCTACAGAATGAATGAAAACTGTGAATCCCACAAAAAATATCAGAACCAGAGAAAAGTCCAATATCCATTGTTACAATTGTAGTTTTCAAGTGCCTGCTAAAAATACCACTAACATTTAAAATAGGAAGATCTACACCATTGTGTAGTTTGTTTAAATAGACATACAATGCCAATGCTAATCATATATTGATATAGAGAAGGGGGATATAATTTTGTGTTTTTACATCAGATTTTTCCACATTGCTAGATTTTCTGCCTGATCTTTAATCAAGATGAAGAGTTTATGGGTTCACTGTAGTATTTTCTGGTTTTGACACAAGGTGTCACCAGTGCTTAATTTGTCTCCTTATTACACTCCCCACTGCATCTCTGGCTTTCTTACTGTTTTTCCTATTTGTTGCTCTTGGCCAAATAATCAGGGGATATTTTGCAAAGAGCACTTTTGAAATCTACTTTCCTATTTTCCCCTCTTCCTCTCTTGAATACTTTTAAAAGCCCCAGCTCTCTATATAGTCTCCCTCCCCACTCCTGAGTGAGCTGGTTTGTTTACTTCACAGCAAAGTCCGGACAATGAATCAAAATGGTGAGAATTGGCTTACCAAAAACACTGACTTAAGTTTATGTCAACTGCAGATGCAATCAGATAAAACGAAGGCATTCCTAGTTGAGGGAAGCAATAGGTGGAAAAAAATTTCTGACATAAGTCAGCCAGCTATCTGCATGTTGGGCCAATCATCTGGAGTGCTGGTGGATGGTCACTATTTACAAGAACAGAACAATACTGTGAGAAAAGCATAGCCTGACAGAGCTTATGTATTTTCAGGTGGCCTGCTGAATGTCAGGCTGCTTTCTGCTCTGGCGAAGTATCCTGCTGCCTAGAGATGCTGCTGACTCACATTTTTTACCCTCTAAGAAAGAACAGTGAGAATTGAAGCTTTATCCCTCCGTGCACACACACACTTCTTTGTCCTCTTCAGCCCTTGCTATAGATGGTTTCAGTATTCTTGCTCTGTCCTGTTCATTGTGCCCAGTTTATTTGTTTATTGGGATTTAGGGGATTCCCCCCCCAAACCCCCTATTTTTCCAGGTCTTGTTTCTGCATTAATTGAACTATATAGAATTTATTTTGCAAAAGCTTAAAAGAATTCAGTTTATCTTCTTGATGTCTTTTAATGCTCCTTTTAAATTAACATAATGATTTAACTATGCAGCTAAGTCCAATGTAATTCTTTGTCATTTCTGAAATATCTAGAAATTTTTTTAATAATAAGAAATTATATTATATCCCATTATATGGGATAATGGAAGTGGAATATTACCTGCTATTTTTGTCTCCAGGTGGTAAAAAACAGATGTCAAAGAGCAGCTAAACTCTTTTGGTCTATTGAATGTTTCCCTGTAATAGGCAGGGCTGAAGGCTCAAAAGCATAAAGTAATGAATAATAATGATAATAACAAGAAATGTGGAATGAAAAGCCTGACTGGATAACAACGGTTTACGAAAAATCATTCTGCCACATCAAGAAGGCCCTCAAGCAAAGACAGTGGAAACACTTTCTAGGATTATAAACAGGGTGAGGGGACAGGAGCAGTAGAGAGAGTATGCTACATGACCTTTTGTCAATGGAAATGCAGATCTGTTTTTATATTTTTGTCTCAGCTTCTTTGAGCTGCCAGGGTGCCTGTCACTTCCTTTTAGTGCACTGCAAACACAGAGAAATTTTTGGGGACACGTATTGGTCTCCTTGCTCTGTACCAGTTGGCCATCAGGAATGGGAAGGAAACTGAGGTATCTCTGATCCATCAGAAACATTGCAAAGGTATGTGCCAATCAGTGAAGACACAAAAATAAACTGCCCTTTCACCTTTCTCAACAGTAAACTTCATCTTAGTTCTTTATAATGTTGGCATCTTTTTATCTCCTAGTTGTCTCACTTCTCAGCTTCTTTCTTCTTGAATCTGTTATTCCCATTTATATAAAAGTTTGGGAATAGCATAAAAAAGTTCCATGTGATGAGAATTAAAAAAAAAAAAAAGAAAAAAAAAAAAAAGGCCAGAATAATAAAACGCCAGGAAAGAAAGCAGTTCTGCACCTGCATTTCCAGGTACCACACAGTTTCTAGAGTGCTTGAGAAAAACAAAACCAAGCAAAACTTTCTGATTGCATTTGAGAGATACGGTACTTTTGTGCCCAATGTCTCTTAGTAGGAATGAACTAACATCACTTGTTTCATCCATTTTTCATTGTCCAAAGATATATACTTGTATATCTCTACTGGGTGTGATTTAATGAAGTCTGGCTTTTACAAACTAGTGCTAATAACAGTAAATCTTAATAATTAATGCATATCACAAATATATTGAAGCCTTTTCTAATGCACTTCCCGAGCTATTGTCCCTAAAACATTTTCCCAGTTACAATACTTCTGAAGCAACACATTGAGAATTTAAAACAGAGCTGTTGAGGTTGGAAGGGGCTATTAGGGTGTTCTTTTAGTGGCTAATACAGCCGAAACCATGACAATCATCCTTTGAATATCTTCAGCTATTTCATCAATTTCATAGAATATTCTGTATTTCATATGTGTCAGTGTTACTGTTATTATTGTGCTTCTTAGTGCAGAGAACAAGCTTGCAGTTGTGGGAGGCTCTTCAGCCTTAATAATTGATTTATGAAAGTTTTTGGTTTTTTTTTAAGTTCCCAGCAATAACTGAACAGATGACTTTTCCAGTTATTATGCTTTTGATTTTCATGTCATACTTCCAAAGTTTTTTCTTTGAAGTAAGGAGTTGTTTGATTTAGAAAGACTAGCTGGTTTCACCCATTTCTTTGTAACAAAACACACAATGAGATTAACAATGACCCAGTGCTAGTGAACTTTTCTCTATGCCACGTATTGTGACTGTGTTTTCCTTTGAATTTGTGCTACTTAGACCCAAGGGCTTTCTTTGGATATTTGTTCCTAACTGGAACTTTAAAGTAATTTCTCTGACTTCTTTTGTCAGCATATGTTGCTACATGTCATCATCAACTTAACCTGACACATCTCACAGTTCTGAGTTTGGGTTTCATGCTCATGTTCTAGAAATCCTTGCACTAGATCATAAACACTAGAAACATGGGCAGGCAAGTTTAAAAAGTAATTTGCTTTGAAAAGGAGTGGTCATGATTGTGGTAGTATTGGGATAACTTTAGAAAACTAGGAAGTCTGCATAACATCTGTGGTAACAATGGAAGAGTTGAATGGCTTTGGATGTCCAAGTCTAGATGCTTCTGCACTTTGTAAAGGCAGGGAATATGTTGCTGTTAAGCAAAACTGGGAAGACCACCAAGGGAGGGGGAAGAAGATACGGCTACCTTATCAACACTGGCCTTCACTATTATTGCTGCCATTAGACCACATCTACCTTAACCAGGAAGCACTTTGAATAGCAGAGATTCTCAGGCATGTGAGGTGTGGTGGAGTCTGCAGTGTGAATCAGAGTGTGGTTTAAAATACGAGTTTCTGTACATATTGGCAATAAGTGTAGAGATAAGTGATACAGGAACTCCTGCAGTTTGGATTATGTCACAAACATGAATTTGGTGTTTCTACTTTCATGAGCTTTTAAGGATCCTCAGAGTGCTATAGCCTATTACACGTTAAAAGGTCTGTGTAGGTTAGGAAAATGTCGGTTAATGCCCTCATTAGTGTTGTGTGCACGTGTGAAGCATCTACAGCACTTTAGGCCTAGTATTTAGTGCTCCAAACATGGGCTGGAAATTTCCCCAGGGGCTACGCAACTCTTTTAAGCTTATGCACTGACTTTTCTGTGAAGTGTTGGTGCTGGTCAGTCTGGAGACATGTGTTAGTCTGGATTGACTATGAGTTTGAAGACCCTGAACTCATCTGCAATCTGTTATTCTTCATGGAATGGTTTCCCAAACGCCAGTGAGTTCTGCTACAGCATGTGAGCACACTACTAACTGTTTGCTTATCAACTGAAGTAGCACCAAATGTAAGCTGCCCCATGTACTGTGTTTTGTCTTGCTCAGCCATGTCTTGTTTTTCTCCCAGCACAGCACAGCTTGAGGAGCTGTGCTGGAAGGATCTAGTTTGTTCATACCAATCACTGCATGTTCCCTATTTATGTTCCAAGCTCAGTGGCTGACACCATGGCCTCGCATTTTCCATGTACTTTAGGCAGGGTTTCTGCAGAGCTTATGGACATACTTTTGTGATATTTTGAGGTGCCTCTCACCTATTCAGTGATCTCAGTTCCTCATGGCTTTTACCCTTGGCTCCACTTAGGTGCCTGTTCATCAGGCTATCTGGAGTCCTATGCTGGATCCAGCAGATAATTTTCCTTGTAAATTATGCAGTGGTTCTGCATCAGCAAACCTGTAGATAAGGTGTGTTTCTGCCAGAAATGTAGAGAGAGTAGGCTATGTCCCCAGAGAGGCACATAGTCCATTACCTAACTCTTGATTTTTTTAGGTTTTCATTTGGTATTTAGCAGCACTGATACTGTGAAAAGTTAGTTATCTGGACATTTGGTAGAGATGTGTTTTAAGTTCCACCTGGAGATTCATGGGGAATTTGTGCTCCTAAATCCGTTAGATCCCTGGGTAATCTGACCTTTACTTCACAGGAAGTTCTCAGCAGATGAGACCACAGGTTGTCATAGGTAACTGAAATAGAACAGGGAAGATGCTTTGCTCCAGTGCAGGGACGTTCCAAGCCTGGCTTTGGCTGTGTCCCTGGGGGAGCAGCCTGAGGGTCCTGCAGTCTGTTTTGTTTCACTACTAATCTTATCCCTGGAATTTGCAGTTTTTCCCTTGAGAGTGGTATTTCAGAAGCAGAGGAGCTTGCCACTGAAATCACTGAGTGTTTTACTCTTGAGATCAGTAGGAGGAGAATTAGGCCCATACTGAGCTCTTTTGAAAATCCTGTTCTGTAATGAAGAGAAAAATACGATACTGATGACTATATCCTAAAAGCTCTTCAGAGAAGACAGGATTTAAAAAGCACTGAAGAGAGCAAATAGAGTGTTGCAATTGCTTATCTGACCTGCCGTTTCATCCCCAGATGATAATTTTTCCTCTGTGAACGATACTTTTAATTGCTTGTGAGATACTCTGCCTCATCTAGTGAACATTATAATGGTAGAGCAGAGACTATAGGAAAGGCGGTAATCTACAGTAACTGAATTTGGCTATGGTAAATTTGTCTTTCTATTGCAACATGATAAGAGAAAAAAAATAGGCCTATTTAGTGATTAACACATAGAGTAAGTGCCTTTTTTTTCCCTGTGAACACAGTGGTTATATGAGCAGTGATAGTTCCCATAACAACAATTACTGTGAAAGAGCAGCTGTTACCTTTTAAAATACACTCAAATGAAGCACATATCTATTGATAGAGAAACCACCTGTCTAGGTGAAACTGTCCAGGTTGTTTTCTCCATGTTTATAGGCTAAACTAGCATAGAACTTGGAAAATTTAGTGATACTCTACTGTTATAAAAGGAAACAAAATGGATGTCGTCCATCATTTGAGAACACAGTATTCAAGACAGTGAAGGATAATACAGGCCTCATCCCCTGAACTCTTGCTGACAGTAGTACAGAAAGACTAAAAAATTACAAGTCCCATGTTTACACTAGTTCATTAATGTCTTGGGATCCTTCATTTTAATTTGAGTTTTTGGTTTTTTGCCCTGCCAGACTTTTGCTTAACATTGCTGCTACTTAAAGTTCTGCTCAGAATGCCTTTGCCCATTTTCCTTCTCTCAGCTGTGCACTCTGTCTCCTGTGGGCTGACAGAGTAGTGTGATTTTTTTTTTTTAATAAGACATTAGTCATACATTAATTCTGCCTGTGTCACATGGGCAACCTGTTCAGTGAATGCTCCTGTGTTCCACTTCCAGCTAAAAAGAAAAGAGAAGTTCCATCTCAGTGGAGGAAGCACAGAGCTTCCAGATACCTCTGCTATTTCAGTTGCTCTCAGTGAGAACTCACAGAAAAGGGAATTAAGAAAAATCTTGTGCCTGTCTTGTGATTCCTTTTTCAGGCAGGTGAACAGCTGCCCTGGAGAAAGTTTCGTTAATGCTGGTAAGGTTGGAACAAGACTCCGAGATTTAAAACTCATGTCAGGTTTCCTCTGGCTGATCGTGGACTATAGTTCATAGAAGGTGTGTAAGTCTTCTTTGCTTTCCTGCTATGCTTGGAATGTTTTATAGGTCAAATTTGTCTCATGACTTTTTAAATAAGCTTGCAATAAGTGTGAAAAGTCATGGTGCAAAGGCAACACTAATGCTTTTTTGATGGTGGACGTCTCAAAATAAAATTTTATAGGAAAGACATGAAAGAAAGGGTTATGTGTGAGCAAGTATATCTCAACCAAGATTTTAAAAAAAAAAGGTAAAAAAATAGGAAAGCACAGTTTATTTATTATCAGGCAGAAACTCTTACGGCAAAAAATATTTATCTGTCATACACTGAAAGAAAAGATCATATGTATAAAAGGCCTTCCAACTTTTTTCTACATGCTCCACCCACGCAGCATGAAGAGGTGGAAAACGTACTCAACTGCCGTGTGATTCTTATTTCCAACACTCGAGGGCACTGTTAGTTTAGTTTTACAGCTGTCACGATCCTCCCTCCCTGGTGGCAAGCCACTTCTCCGAATCTCACCAGCCCTGCTGGGACGTGCAGTTTTTGGTGCTTTTAAGGTCCAGAGTAGTCTCCGAGCTCTCAGCTTGTATTGGCTCCCCCCACCCTGTGTCCATGGCTGAGTGTAAAATAAAGAGCTTTCAAGGCACTGTTG
>VXBJ01001268.1:0-25787 GCA_013400055.1 Nycticryphes semicollaris
TTCTGTGATTCTGTGAAAATTGTAACATACTATTTATCTATGGAAAAAAAACCCAACACTGTTAGGAGCATCTAGCTAGGGCTTTACCTCATGACATCTAAATATGGCTACAGGAGATTCAAACAGAATCTCTGAAAGATTCAATTTTGCCATTACTTGTATTGATGGTTTCTAGTGCAATGCACCTTTAGATCTGTACCAGTCTAAATAACTAACATCAGCTGAGTCAAACTCTAACCACATTCCTAAGTAAAAGGGCCCGAACTGTGAATCATTCCTCTGTATTTAGCTTTTCATAAGCCTCTGGTCAGTGGCTACGTACCAAACTGCAGAGGAACTGAAGTCCTCTCCCTTCTGAGGCAACAGCAGCTCTTGTAACCCTCTGGCAAGCACAATTGCAAGGCCTCCAAGCTGTGCCCATAAAGGACCCATATGTTAGTCTGTTCAGAGGGATGGCTACTTTGGGGTAAATGGAAGCTCAAAGGTCAAATTGTTCTTCTTAGTATTGGTTTCTGCAGCAGGCAAAAACATGAAGCACATTAGCAAGGGTATCTTCCCACCCTCTCTCTGTATCCAGTTTGGTATTGCTTACATGAAACTCTGCAGAATTATTATTAAACATAAACTAAACCTGCTCCTCTAAACCAAACATCTTTGAACTTCAGTCAGTCCCCCTCAAACAAATAAGCTGTTTTGAAAATTATTTCCAGGGCGATGCCTGTTGCCATAGAGATGACATTAAGTGAAAAGGACAAAAAATATAGAGGGTGATAAACTGCATGGTTGGATGACACACTTGACTTCCAAGTCTGTGTTCAAATGAGGCATACATGCCAAGATTTTTATGAAAGACAAAATTAAAATGTATCACTACCAAGCTGTAACTGACAAGGTATTGTGTGGTGGCTGTTAACATAATGCTCCATATATTTATTGTTTGTCATTTTTCTGGCCCTGATAAAGGTCTTTTAGAGCTGTAAATCATACCATTAAATCTGCCACTAGAAACAGAGGCTGTTTGGAAAACGAACAGAAAACACGGAACTGAATCACTACTTACAGGTTTCTGCTTCACGACAGACCTTAACTATCACATCAGAGATGACATTTATTCTTTGAATTTGGCACATTTTCAAAAGTCAGACTGTTGGCTTATGACCTAACTCGGGAGACATTTCTCTGGAAGAACAGGCTGTTTACCGTGGCAATGCATTGTACAGACATAATATACAATTAAGTATATATGGCTTAAGACAGTACGAAGTAATTTACAGGCTTAAAAATACTGATTCACTCACGGCAAACATTCCTATTTCCAACATGAGCCTTCTCTCCACATTTTCTATATGAAGGGGCTAGCATATTGTTGTGATGATCTTGACTGGCATTAGATTATAATAAAAGCAATAAAGCATCTGCTTAGATTCCTGCGTGAACATTTTGATCAGCCCCTTCCAAACACAGGCTTACAGACACCTAAAGCTGACAAGAAAAAATACAAAACGTGGTAGATATCTAATGGGAAAATATGATGTATGGCACACGGAGGAGAACACCTTCTTAATACTGTCAATATAGAAGCTGTTTTACTAATCCAGATCACAGTACAGAAGTAGAATCACAGAATCATAGAATTCCCTGGGTTGGAAGGGGCCTTTAAGATCATCCAGTCCAACCATCACCCTAACTCTGATAAAACCCATCACTAACCCATGTCACTCAGCACTGTGTCAACCCGGCTTTTGAATGCCTCCAGGGATAGTGCCTCAACCCCTTCCCTGGGCAGCCCAGTCCAACAAAACAACAACAACAAAATACTCCTGTACAATACAAGTACAAACTGGTCTTTTGTCTTCAAGAAAGATAAACCCTGTATAGATTCTTAAAGCCTGCCAGGGCAACTTTTAAAGACATGCTTCACAACTTAGGACTGAAAAAAATTGACTCTACAGTGCCAGCCCAATAAATGGCCATTTTGCCTAAGTAGGACTTCAGCTAAATTAACAACTGAAATATTACTGGACTTGACACAACTGCATTTGATAGAAGGCACACCGGAGGAACAGCCAGAGACCCTTCCAGTCCCTGCTATAAGCAACAGCAACAAGAAGATGGCTCCGTTTCAAACCAGCGAGCCAAAGGAGACAATTCTGCAGACAGAAGGCTGTTGAGTCTTCGTTACACATCAGGAAGATGTTGTACCTACGCCAAACCACACCTTCTAAAAACTTGTATCTTTTTCAAAGCCTTGCTAAGATTACACTTGTTTTCACTCTATCCCATCAAAAATTCACAATGTATTTCAGGCAATTTGAAAGAAAAGTGCAGGGTATAAATGCAACGCACAGAGCAAGACCAGAAGTCAGATGAAGCGTAGTGTCAGTGTATAATACACCCCTCATATTAACTAGAAACAAAATATCCTATCAATTAAGCTCATTCTCCACAGAAAGTTGCTGCTGAAATTCCAGTTTTACTCTTGCTGAAAACAAAACGGGTAGTTAAGCCAATGCCAGTTAGGCATAATTTAGCTAAGGTGATGGCTCTGATGTTGTCCATGCTGACAAAATGCTGCATAGGCAGTAACGAGGACTCCTGCAGGAGTAAGAGGATAGAGAGCTGGGGGCTTGGTCATCAGAAACTTTTGGACTATCTGACTATAACTAGGTACCCTTTACAGCCTACTCTTATCAATGAAACGTTATCAATTCTTTATTGGAGTTGGCAGTTAAACATAAACAACCTACTCCAGTATGAAACCACCTGATTTTATCCCCCTTGTGAATCAATGACCTTCAACGAATAAGCAGAAAGGTAAGAAGGCACAGATTGCGTCATTTAGAGCATCTCAGGTTCATTTGTTTGCACGTGAAATTGAATGCTCATGTTTCATTCAAAATTCTCTTTAGAGAAAACAATTTTCTTCATAGTACAATATTCGATACTTTTCAATGAATTGGTGAAACATGATCACTCAATCACCTGCATTTCCTTGACTTTCCCAGGCTATTAGAAAGGATCTTTTTTTTCCTGTTAGTCCTTAAAATTCTTCTCCAATATAATCCTAGAGTCAGCTTAAGTGTAATTAATACTAAGGTTTTATTTTAAACACAAGCAACAGGGGAAAAATCCAGCTATTAAACCATTTCTGCTGGTGTTTGTATGTATTGGGTATTTTTCTTGATTCAGTGAAGAAAAAGCATTACAGTTTACTGCAAAATTAAGATATACATGAGAGCTGTGCAGAGCAAAGTGTGTGGAGGGAAATATATTATTAAAAATATATCTCAAATCTCTGAGGAAATCAAATTTATATGGAAGATTAGACAATTTAACGTTTACGTACCTAAAGAAAAGTACATTGCAATGACTATCTCAGCAGCGATGCATAAGCACCGTGAAGAAGCTGCTGTGTTCCTTATCTAGCCATTAATTCTAAACACTATTATAATGCTTATTCTATAACAGAGCAGGTACTTGACAGTATTTTGTCACTAAAATTGAAGCAAGGGACTGAAACAGTCAAAGGTAAATCCTCTTATAAATGCAAAGTCTAGAGAAAAGACACTGCCACTTTCAGGCAATGGAGTTTCCCTCGCTCACGTGTTAGGGGTAACACAAACACTACACTCTGGCACCTTTATACATTTTAAATGTGATACAGCTGAAAGATACACTGGAAGACTAAGATAAGTGACGTGCATTTACTTCAAGAAGCTGATAATCAGTAATCAGTGATGTAAAGGTAAAAACCAAAAAATGATCTCTGGAATTAAATAATCCTAACCCAGATGCATCATCCAACCGACTATTCCATCAATAAAATATCTTCCCACTATGTAGCTATGGGGAGAATCTACACACTTATTTACTGTTTTAAGACAAATGCTAGCGTGAGTGAAATTCAGTTCTCAAAAACTCCAGGCAAAACATCTGTGCACATCCTGAGCTCCACTTAAACTCTCATCTTGAAATAAATCACTGCAAATGAAATTAATTTTAACCAAACTTTTAAACAACGTATAAAAGTAATAATAATTAAAATTGTAAATAAGCTTCCTTTGCTGTAGATCTGAAAGGGGCCAGTAATTCTCAAACAGCTTCTGAAATCTCACCTCTTTTGTAGTCTAATTGGTTACATCAGTACATTGCTGGGCGAGTGCTTTAAAAGGACGCAGAACAGGAATAGGAACACAGCTTTATGGGAAGGGAGGTGTGAGGCCGTTAAATGCACTCACTGCATCAGAATGTTTTTAATCCTACTGACCAATTAACTCAAAGGCATCTCGGAGCAAGTAAATGTAGCAGTCCCGTGGCTGACTGTAATAACAGATATGGCCAGTGCCAGGAAATGTCAGCATTAATTGTCTAATAACTTGCTGAAAATCTCTTTAGCGACAAATCCTTGAATGCTTCTTCAAATCGCACTAGAGGATCGAAGAGTGAGCAGAGCAGTCCAAAACACAGCAACCTGAATATTAAGCTTTAAAATCCCAGTCAAGCCAAATTAGTAGATTTATTTCAAGAAAAAACTACCTTGTTGACTTTACTGTCTATTTCTGAACAAAAGTCTTCTTATGTTAAGTACGATGTGGCTTCATTTCCTACCAAAACTATAAATTACACTAATTTAGACTCTATCAAAATCTCAGAAATTCCAGAGCTTGCCTAAAATTGATGCCATACACTTGGTTTATCAAAATCACTACAGGCATGTTTAACTCGGTTGAAATCTCTATCTTGTTTATGCCTGCTTTAAAGAGCATTTCGTGCTACTAATTAAACTTCCTACAGTATTGCTGAGTTCCTAATTTAACTATGTGAATTAATTAGACCTCAGCTCTACTCCCAAATTCCTTTAATACCACTTCCTCTCCCTTCAGTTGCTCCACATGGAAGAAGAAAGAATATGTACTTTCCTTTATAGAGTGGTCTGAGATCTATTAAAAGGAAACACGGCATAAGAGCTCCTTAGATTCAGAAATAAAAATCAGCTTTAGTGATTAAATAAAATGCTTGGTAGACTAAGGTTAAGGCATTTGTGGTAGATTTAAAAAACAGGAACAGCAAAACAGGACATTTGGGATATGTAAACATCAAATTCAGAGTATAAATGAAGCATAACAAGCTTCCAAAGATGCTTATAACAAGCTTCCAAAGATGCTTATGGAATAGAGACTAGGCCTAGTTTACATAATATCAACTGCCTAGCTAGTTTGTTTTTAAGATGAGAATTAACTCAGGAATTTGACTAAACAAATAGCAAGGGATCCCCTTCAGAGACTAACTATCCAATAATTCTGTTTCCATTGTTCAATAACCTCAAAGTGCTCACTGTATTATGAAACATCCTTGGATAAACCCGAGATAGATCAATGTCAAACACCAAGTCTGACAACTCCGCACTTGGTTAGATTTCCCTGGTACGGGTAGAAAAACCGACTGGAAACTTTGAACCTCAGCACACCAGTGGTCCCAGTGTTCTGGCTCGGCTATTGAGTAGCTATTTGTAGAAGTGAATAAACATTTATTGTCCGATGTATACGTGGAACGTATACTGGTGACTTCCAGCCTTAAACCAGAAATGGATCACGTGTGTGTGCTCTTAACCAAGTCTGCAGTTGTTATTAATATAGCTCACCCTAATAGTGAAAATAAAAAAAATTAATTTCTCCACAATCTGTAAGTGTATTGCTTTTAGAGTCTGGGCACCTAAACAAACCATTTCTCTGAACCTCATTGAATGAATCGCCCCTGATTCTCTCACACTAAACTATCATTAATAGTGCATGGGTGTAAGGAACTTAAACTCTTTACCTAAAAGACATAAAGTAGTAAAAAGATGTAGGAAAATACGAGAGAAAGCAAAAGGAAAGTTAATTCAGCACTTTCTATTATGCTGGTTGGTTGTGCTTTCTCTACTGACATTATTATTAAAGGTTCATTACTTTTTGAGCTACTCCGATAACGAGGATTTCCTGCCCCCCCCTCTTTCTTGCCAGAAGGACTCCCAAAACTAGTAGTTTGTGGTCTGAGGAACAACGTGACAGTTGGTCCAGCAGAACAGCCTAAAGCAGTAGCCAAGCTGACTGCTCAGAGGAGCCTTCCTCTTTGTCATATTTTAAACACTGAGGACTGCAGAACTTTGAGCAGATACCACCCCTGTTCTTTGGCATTATAAACCCAGCTTGAAATAGGCCACGCAACAGGCCAAAATAAGTGACTTTTATAGTTTAAATGACACGTAGCCGTCCTAATTCTCAAATAACTGAATTTTAATAACAAAACCACCATAAGCGCTCACGATAAGGTACGACGCAAATACAGTGAGGCATAATGTCTTCACTCTATACAGTATTTCATGCAAGATCTGGACTGCGTTTCTAAATACAAAAGAAAAATTGAACTTATGAAAACGTTCCGCTGGGAGTTTAATGGAGGTACTTGTGAAAAACCTTTCCGAATTTGGAATATAGATGGAACTGCAGACAAGTTACCCAAGAAAACTCATTTTTACACTTGCAAAAACCAGATTATTGCAAATTTCAAAGTTCTAAAGATAAAAGCAGTACTTCTTCATTTCCTTTTCAGTTTCTTTATCACATTTAATTAAAAAGACCAGTTTTGTCTGCAAATTATGAAGATCTACAGTACAGAAAATTACATTCTGGCAGATCCTTAGCAATGGTCCTTTAGGTGGTTGATAATAGTTTGCCAAATAATGCTCAGGAATCTGAATTTGAGAGCAAAACCCACAGGCTTGTCTTGAAAATGTTTTTTCTGTTTGTGCTGCAGTGTTACATCAGCTCACAGACATTCACGGCAGCAGCAGAAGATCATAACCATATATTAGTCCAAGTAGTCCAGATATTTAAAAGAATACATTCATTCACAAAGCACATCTCCTGAGGCACACAGAAAGAAAATAAGGAGGACACCTAGAAGCCCAAATTGAAAATATTCCTGCATACGAGAGCTTTGAGAATAACATCCTCCTGGTTTATGATACCTTTGACTCCTTAAAACTAGCGCAACGGAAACAATTTGCCATGACTTACAGAATTGTAAGCAGAACTCATTATAGGTATCACTTATCCCCCCAAATTGGCTCCTTCTCTCTTGCTATTACATGTATACGTACGAAAAGAACACAAGTATATAGTGATATACATACTTCTGAAGCAAGGTGGATGTATTCTCTTGAGCTAGAAAAGAGGAGTATCTATTCACATATGGATATATTCATTTGGGTTAGTTCACATTGATTGGAAGTTGTCAAAATCTTATGGTCAGAAAACCTTTTTTTTTAATTACTATTATGTTATTTATTATTTGGATAGATTTCACCGCACTTAAGTCATAGAAGAAGTAGTATTATGGTCACATCTAAAGAGCATACAAATTTAGGAACCTCTGAAGCTAATGACTGTGATTTTTAGAACCAGTTATAATACTAGGCAATGTTTTGTGAGACTAAGGAACAAAATGTAATAAATAGTGTAGAAAAGTTTTCAAACTGCAATTACAAACTGGACTCACTGCCTGCTTAGTTATGCTTAGATTCAGCCACACGTCTCTTGCTGTCAAGAGGAACAATCCACTTCCAACTTTCTGCAGAAGAGAGGGAAAAAATTATACATTTGAAGGAAATTTACTGGACCACCACTGGCTTTTGAATCGGAGAGGCCTTTGGCCATCAAAACCATTAATGAGTAATGCTAAAGCCTGCCGGAGACTGGAACCTTCAGGTCTACGTTCTGTCTCATATCAAACACAGATAAGTGGTCCCCTGTAATTTTTATGACTACGGTGTCAAAAGTCTTCCATCCAAATCGCAATAAATATTGTAATGAAGTCTGGAAGCAAGGCCATTTGTACTTGCTCGGGGCTGAGAATTAAGATAGCCTGTTTCTAGTTAGCCAGTCATTAGAAAGATCTAACGTCCATGGCAAATGGTTTCCTGTCCTGAGTACTTAAAACTAGTTTTAGTACAATTGACTTCCTGAACAATTTCTTATATCTCCTCCAATATATGGATTTGAATTTTACACTTTGTTTGTAATGGTGGGTTCTTCACAGACTGTCCCGCAAGCAAGCACGCTTACTTCAGATGAATTAAGAGCCTCACCCTTCAAGTAACTCTCGAGACTCTTTATGTTGATCCAAAGCAAGTTAAATCAAAATACAGCGCAATGCAAAAATGTGACCAAAGACTTTGGGGAAATAAAGCGTGACAAAACCTCCTTCGCTTTTTCTAAAACAGGAAGATTTACTTTTTTTTTCCCTCTTCCAATTTCACCTATTATTTCAATTCACAGAGAGAAATTAACATTACTTTTGTTTAAAAAATATATTGTATTTATCTCAAAAGGATTTACAGATGAATTTTCATTCAAATTTCAAACATAGGCTCTCTGCTTATAAATTACACTTATGCTTTTAGCCTAAAAAGAAAAAAAAAGTTAAAATTGGTGATATCTATAATTAAGAATTCAAACATATGCAGTTTCCATAATACTGTGTGTTGATTCTTCTGAAAGATGTGTGGCACATTTTGTCAATGAACTAGGCTTATTATTACTTTATGCAAAAGCATAAAACAAGATTAGCTGAGAATATAGTCAGAGATAAAACTCTCTCTGGGAGAATATATATTACAATTATTTGAAGACAAACGGGGAGGTATTTGCTATTTGGGTTGCTCAGATTGGCCAAATAAATTAAGTCATTGTGGACAAACTTCTCCACCATCCTGTTCAAGGTCCTGTTAAAGACTGTAACACTTGGGGGAGATGGCATCTGAGTATTTTGATACTTAATGCCCACGCAGCGCCTACAAACTCCCGTTAAGATAGATTCTGAGAAACTCTTTTGTGTAGGTATGCACACAGCTATTTAAGAAAACGGAAGCAAACACACTTGATTGTAAGCAACACCCATGGGCAGGAGTTTGATGGCTAAATACATTCCTGGATCTGCACCTAGGTGTCTACTGGGAATAATTAAAAAAAAAATAGTTAAAACAAGAAGCTCCCCTGGTCATCCCCGAATTCCCACCTATCTAAAAAAAAAATCAATGTTAACTGAATATTTCAGAAAATGTGTGAAGCATTCGTTTGTATGCTCAGAACATGCTTGCAGACAATGCACTGTGCTCTGGACTTGGTGTTTATGTGTGTACCAGCCAACCAGTACAGTGAAGAAAAAAGGCTCTAAGTAGCAAACAGAGCTCACTACTTCTACTTCTATACTTGTTCTAATATAGATGGTGCATTTAAATCTGTATTTGATCGAATAAATATCCCTTTTTTGTGTTCCTTGACAAAACCCATGAATTATTAATTTCTGCCATTGTATTCACTGAACAACTGTAATTGCAAGTAAATGCTGATGGTAATGAAAAAATTAAGGAAAAGGCTTTCTTTATAAGAATTAATGAAACATTTCCACAAAATCTTTTTGTATCCCAATAAAGTCTCAAAATTCCTTAGGAAGATGTACCTCCATCTTCAAAGTTCAGTAATTACAAAAAGTGAACACTCCCCTCTGAAAAGTTTTGGGTGCTATTTAACATCTGAGCACCTGTTTGGGTAAGCACTTGGGAAGGTTCTTCATTAAATATCAATCCTTCGTTGATGTCACTTTCACCTTAATATCAATCTTGAACCTTTTATCAACAGATTACCCAAGCACTAGAATGTGCCAATTAATTACTTCTTTTCAGGTTTGGGCTGCGGTGGAGACTTTTTGTTTTTGTTTGTTTGTTGGGATTTTGGTTTGGCTGGTTGATATTTATTTATATTTGATATTTATTGGTGAAACTGCTGCTAAGATCATACTGTAGACTGGAAGATGGTTGAAGAGCTCCTTTTCACTGACAGGTGATAATGTACACAAAAGCGCATGTGCAGCAGCTCAGCTCATCCTTGACAGTCTTCTGACCTCGGAGGCTGTAATACTGCCCAACCTGAAAAATTGAAATACTGGAATACTTGAATATTTTTACCAAGATAACCAGCAGATTTGAACTCTATGCCATGCTCCAGGAAGAATCACCTTCCCTTTCCTAAAGGTTTTGTCTCTATAGAATACTCAAAGCATTCCGACCAGCTGATCTGCTCTGCCACAGCACCTTTGAGGTAGATTTACAGCACGGGAAGAATTATTGTATCCCTTCCTTTCTATTGTTAGGGGTATCTTTTTGAATAACCCTTGAATTATGTTAGTCTCTTCCTCACCCCCTTCCTTCCCCGTGTATATCTTTGAGAGACGTCTGTCCACCAGTACAGTATTGCAGAATTTTCTTCTTCAGCACCTTCTAAAGAAGCTGTTTTATTTTATTTTAGCTGGAGTTTTCTATATACGAAGTGGAAAGAATACATCAGCTGTGGTATCAGTAGTTTTATATGAGCACAACGTAATTACAAAAAAAATAATAGCTATAATTGTGCACAGGATCATTGCTAAATGCTTCAGAGCTGTGGGTGTTAAATACCAATGTGAGAAAAACCTCTATCTTGTATAGATGTCTATCTATATCAAGAAGGACATCTTTTGTGTACTTACATATTAATAAAACCTAATAAATTATTAATGGTGACAGCCAGGAGCTTGAAAGTATATAAACTGCTCAGGTAATCAGCTTCTACTAGATGCATGAAAAATATAACAGGTACCCCCTGGTTGTTTGCAGTTCTGTAACTGAAAAGAGATTGCTTTCATCTGAATAAAGGCAACATATGCATATTCATATGGACTTCATGTGCTCTTATTTCAGAGACATACACCTACTGTGGGACACTTCCAGTTGTTAGTGATCTTCTCTGAAGAAGACTAGGCATAATTACATTTATAGGATATGCTGTACATGACAATCACTAAACATTGCCAGTTTTCTTCTAGATAACTATTACTCGGAGATGAAGAGAGCCACAGGACTGTAAACTGTGCCCTCATTTTAGTTTATCATTCTGTGGTTTGTATTTTAGGGTTTTTTCCATTTTTGCCTCACGTGATCACATAAACTCCCATTACCGAATAGGGAGATGCACTAGGAAAGAACTAGCAAAGAACTGTCTCCTGATTTCGTAGCTATTTCAGGATGAACACCATACAAAATATGATCAAATACCACTTCAAGGAATGTGTGTTGGGAAAGAGTAAGTAAACGGGCAACTTTCGTACAAGTCCTGTGTCTCAACCAAGTTTAATCCATCCCCGATAAATGAAACAGCTTTATTCAAGAATACATGGCTACTACACTGAGAATTACCATTAATCCTTCTAAAATCCACATCACTCATTTGTTGGAACTTGAATCACAGGGAAGACATCACACAATAAATTACTACCAAGAAAAATCACGCTTATTGGTACATGTTCAACAGAAAAAAAAAAAAAAAGAAAGCTTTGTCCTCTTTTCCAGACTCACATTTGACTTTGGTACACTTGTATTAAAGACAGGAATACAGAATACAGATTCTGTATTAGTAAGGGGAAATGGGCAGTTTCTCCCACACTAACACCGTTGTATATATCTTCAACTGCCTGTAGAGCTGAGCTCACATTTGAGACCACTACAGATAGGGAATCATGGAATCGTTTGGCTTGAAAAAGACCTTTAAGATCACTGAGCCCACCCATAAATACCAAATCACTTGGTTGTAAATCCAAACTTCAAGTGCAAGTTAGAATAAATGTATTTTAATAGCGCATCCATCTCGATCAGAAAGGGCAGTGTAGAAGACACACAGGATGAGAACAGTCTCCACGGTTTTGTTTGCAAGTCAGGTTCTACTACTACTACTCTTAGCTGTAGAAGAGATGCTTCCTGGCTCGTGTATAGGTAAGAACACTGGAAATGGGACTCTTTAACAGGGAGTGCAGTGATAGGATGGGGCGTAATGGTTTTAAACTGAAAGAGGGGAGATTTAGATTAGACACCAGAAAGAAATTCTTTGCTGTGAGGGTGGCGAGACCCTGGCCCAGGATGCCCAGAGAAGCTGTGGCTGCCCCATCCCTGGAGGGGTTCAAGGCCAGGCTGGATGGGGCTTTGAGCAACCTGGTCTGGTGGGAGGTGTCCCTGCCCAGGGCAGGGGGGTTGGAACTCAATGATCTTTAAGGTCCCTTCCAACTCTAACCATTCTATGATTCTGTAAGATGCAGACAGTATACACAGAAATCCACCTAAGCAGGGATGCAGGACTCTGGCAACAACAAATTTTACCTGCAGAAAGCCATCTGACACAGTAAAGTAGCCGGTATCACTGTTTTCCTACATGCCTGTCTCTTGCTAAGAGGACAAAGATCACTTTTCAAGAAGAGCTGTTAAGACAACAAGGAACACCTTTAGATGTTATAGTTACTATTAGCCCTTGACAGCAACAGAAACTCTACAACTTTTAGTAACACTGACAGAAGTGACATTTCCCCTCAACCTTGATTTCCACGTCTCTAAAGAGCCTGAACACATTTCACCTCAGGACGAAAGCAGTTCAAAAATTTTAATTAAAACTCAGATTTAATGTGTTTCTCTTCCAGCTTCCCATTTACCCGGTCATGGGGGTTACATCTGATTCTTGATAACTGTAACCACGCAAACTGTTTTAATCCATCCTGGCATGATGTAGGCAAATCACACATTGAGAGGGAGAGCCTTTAACTGCTAAATATTAACAAACCCTTAATATTGCCCCTGCCGCCACCTTACCCGCTACCCCCGTCTTCCCCACAGGTAATTGAAGAGAATAATCATAGAATATCAGGTTAGAAGGGACCTCAGGGATGATCTGGCCCAACCTTTCTTGGCAAAAGAAGAATCTGAGGAATTTATTAGCGTTTTTCTGATGTCAAAACTTATAGGGAACCAACATTGAATAGCGGTAGCAAACGAGGATCCCAAGGAAGGACTTGGCCAGGAAGCACTGATACCCATGAGTCTAACAGGAAAAAGTTAACTGCCTCAGAGGTGAGCCCATTCTGTGGCCTCAATTCATAGGCTCTAAGGATGACCAGGATTTAAACTACCAAGGACTCCACTGAGTATGAAAACACTTCTTTCATGCCATATAATGTCTGAAGCTTTATTAAAGGTATTACCATAAGAAGACCTGCACTGAGTCAGATCACAAGGAAGTTACCAGTGATCATGAAATGTGAGTCTAGGGAAAAGCACACAAACAAAGCAAGCAGACACAATAACTCCCCTTCCCGCAGCACACATCCTCAAACAATGAATGGCTTCATCTTCCCCAGACATAGGGAGGTTAGAGGCAATCCTAAGACTAAAATGCAGGCCTCGGGAAATTTAAATGAAAAAGGGCAAAACAAGGTAGATAGAAAATGGATTCTTGGCAAATTCAATTTGAAGCTCTTCCAGGGACAGAAGAAGAATACCCTGAGATCAATGAACTGCATTACTTCGCTAACAGCTTTGAAAACCAGAGCAGACAGATTTGGATAGCCACAGAGAAGTTAAGTTTATGGGCATGTCCTACCTCACAGGTTAATTGATCCTCTCAAGACAGGTACTGGATAGCCTTGGCTACAGGGACAAGGTTCTTTGTGTTTTGAAACTCAAAAATGCACCAGCCAACCACTGCAATTTACTAGAAAATACACTCCCTCTTCTGATGGTTTCTAACCTTAAACCACCAATTTGTCAACATCACCTCTTCAATGGATTTATAAATACTTGACAAGTAATATACATTTGTTCATGCAAATTTGGATAAGATTTAGTAGCAGACTAGGTTCAAGAAGAAATAAAACTTACTCTATTGGGAAATTTAAAACACTGATGCCATTCTGATGCTAAAAACTGATGGCATCCGGCCGTCTATGGCCACTGATGTCATATTTAAATGATACCGTTATTTCCTCTAGTCCATACGCAACTTGCAGGCAGGGTTCTTCTGTGTCTTAATAGGAAGCTCTGAGTTTCTGAGAACTTCTGCTCTCAGCTACCTTTCTCCCTTGTTAATACTTACTATGCTTATGTCTTCTGATCTTCACTGGTTCTATCGATTCCTTTATATAAAAAGAATACAGCTTTATTAAGACAGATCTTTATTAAATGCAGCTGTGCTCATTTTAGTTTGCTCTACATATCTTTAGTTAGGCTACTAATAGTACGTCTCTGCCCCTTTTTCCTCTTATAGGATACCTGGCCTTATAGCGTGTAACGGCTCAATCCATCCTCCAAGGTTATTT
Source organism: Nycticryphes semicollaris (assembly GCA_013400055.1). NCBI lineage: Eukaryota > Metazoa > Chordata > Aves > Charadriiformes > Rostratulidae > Nycticryphes > Nycticryphes semicollaris. The sequence continues at coordinate 14,212 of VXBJ01001268.1, forward strand.
GCATCATTAAAGGAATAATAAATATTTCCTTTCACATTTTTCATTTACCTTTGGCATAGGAAGAGGCATTTGGCTTCTGCTACTTTAAAAAAAAAAAAAGAAAACAAAAAGAAAACCCAAGAGGCATTTGTTAAATCTAGCTTCCTGTGACTGCTCAGTATTGGCTGAAAGGGATGATGATACTCAACTCAGATTTCTCCAAAACAAAAGATTTTGTTAAGATAATCAGACGACCATGAAGTGACTAAAGTCTACATTACAGAAAGGTAACAAAAAAAGGATTTAACCAGAAGCCCTGAAAAGGAGTATGGGATGTATGATGTGGGATGCTTAAAATAAAAACATACCTTAGTTTTTTATATTTTAAAAGGACATCACTGAGGAATTGCTGGGGCCTTTTCTTTAGGATATTTTGAAGGTCTTTTCTGACCTTCTGCAAACAAGCTGCTAGAAAGAATTTGCTATCTAAAAGTGATTCTTTGATTCTAACTATGAAAGAATGTAGAAAAGGTTTTCTCTGCTAAAGTAAACCTGCTCATGCAATAAGCCAAATCTAGGGAAACTAGCAAGTCTTAACTGGGTCCAGTCTACCTCTGCTTAATCAGATGCTAACAATCCTAACAAAATGTGTGATAAAACATTCTCACAGCTCAATGCAGATTAATTAAATAGGTCACAAAAGGCAAAATATGTGCTACTTGAAAAATTTTTAATTCCATAAAGATTAAAGAAATGGAAAACTTCCACGTATCACCTTTTCCCTGATCCCTCCTGAGTCCTTGCACACTTTTTGTAGTTGTTGAACTGGCCTTTTCAAAATATTTTGAAAAGAGGGCACTCTTCATATTTGCAGCCTGTCTCCAAACAGACACTATGATACAATTCAAAAGGCTTTAGCAAGGCAGATAAGCTTGCTTGGAAGTCTACAAAAAACGAATGGTTAGGCGAGTGTGATCATGAAAGCAGAATTAAGAACTATACTTGGACCTAATTTAAGTAGGTGGGCACTCATACACACAGGTATTTGCCTGCTTAGAAAGGCTACCTTGAAGTTACTTTAAGTATCCATTATAAACCCGGAGCACCTAATATATGCTCTGCAGAAACAAGAATTTCATCATCTAAGAGCAGCTTTCAACTGCAGTGAACATTCGCTTAAATAGATTTTATAGTACTGTTTGCATGAATAAAAATTCTTAAATAAAATAATCAAGTGGAAAGTTAATATTGTGTTTCTAAGTCATCAACAGGCATCATTGCTTGCTATTATAATTCAAGGCCAGTCAATCCTATACTACTGTCATTAATATAAAAATGAGTCAATAGGCACAAACTTTTAATATAAACCTAATTATGAATGTCTCTTTGCATGAAACTAAAGATATTGAAAATGTTGACATTGGAGATGTGCCCTTGAACCGAAAGCCAAGTATAAGTCAATAATCTATTATGATTTTCATTTTGCAGAAGTAGTGCCATTATTTCCAAAGGTCTCAAAAATCAATTTAGCATTTAGTATATCTCTGTAATAATGACATCCTAATTAAAAATCCCAATCTGAATAGCACAAAGGATAATGTTTAATCTCTAATCAATGAGCACTCAGAGAAGTAGTTATAGGTGCAATAACCTTTCTTAATGAGGTTTACTGTTTTTTCACAGATTACATATTCCTTCATATTTCAGAGAGCCACTCAGACTCTGAAACCATACGCATGCAGACATTCTCCACCTAAAATCAGTAAATATGATTGCAAGTTATTTCAAGATAAATATTGAAGAAGAAAAAGATATCTTTGGCTCTTTATGGATTAAGCTGCTATTAGTACATAGGGAACTTGACTGGGAATTTTTTAACACACGAGATGTCCAAACTGACAACCCACCTCAAAGTTCATGTGACTACTTCTATTGCCCTACACCCCTTTCAAGCTATTTATCGGATGAAATGTGGATGAGATTCTCTCCATTTATCCTTACAAGTGGCATTATATTTGAGAATAATTTCTCAATTTTTTAAAAATAATCCTTTCATTTCATAATTACCCTAATTAATTTGAGACTGCAGATTCTAAATAGCTACGAAAAAGAAAAAAAAAATCCACATAAAATCTCTCACATGGCAATGAATACATTTCCTTACAAGTGTTCATGAGTGCACTGGATAGCTGCTCAATTACCTGTGTGTCAAATGATTATCTGAGAGCTCAATTTCATCTCCATTACCCTTCCTCCACCTCATATTTCAGTTATATATCCTACTGAAGTGTTAAAACATCTTCAAACCTGCTATTTCTTCAGTTAATTTCCCACTACGAGGTGCTGGAGTAACAGATGTCGTAATTATTCAATTATTATGCTCATTTTACATTCATTCTTTCAAGGCTGTGTATAAGCTGGGCCCACTGGACATTAATTTCAGGAGCAGTGCAATCTCACACCACTACAGCCCGCTGGAGTCCTCCTCATACACAAGGAAACGAAGTCTAATATATGAGACTATGGCAGAGGTCTCCCAAATTTTTGTCCTATCAAAAGCTCAGATTGGTTCAAACACACGACATTTAAGTAATGGCCGCATTTTCTATTCCGTGGCTTTCTGATACTTTTGAAAAGTGCACTGATCACTGTATCAAACATCGTTCTTTTTTATTAATAGGCAATTAGAAAAAAACCCCAACCTAACGACAAACAAGTCACAACATAGTCTGTTTTGAATGTTATTAACAAGCCTTATTAGTGGGTTCCTTTGAGGCTCTTCGCATTGTGCACACAAACTGAAATGTCACTCGTAACAGCCTCTCCTTGCAACTGAGAGGGTGGGAAACAGTTCTCACCAGTTTAAAGTTACTTCAAACCAGATCTGTGCTGCTGAACACACCAGTAACGTGGTAACAGAGTTAATAAGGGCTCACAGAACACTACAACTGAGAATAAAGACCTTCATGCTATATTTGCATAAGTACTACAGCACAACTTTTTACTAGGATTGCATGAAGTTATACATATGGAGGTAGAAGAAAAAAACCAGAGGTAACCAGTTCGCCTAAGATCTATCATAGAATCATAGAATTGTCTAGGTTGTAAGGGACCTCCAAGATCATCTAGGCCAATCATCAACCTAACTCTGATAAAAACCCATCACTGAACCATGTCACTGAGCACTGTGTCAACCCGGCTTTTGAATACCTCCAGGGATGGTGCCTCAACCCCTTCCCTGGGCAGCCCATTCCAAGGGTTCAGAACCCTTCCCGTGTAAAAACTGTTCCTAATATTCATCCTGAACCTCCCCTGGGTACAACTTGAGGCCATTTCCTCTTGTCCCATCACCTGTGACTTGGGAGAAGAGACCAACACCCCTGGCTACACCCTCCTTTCAGGGAGTTGCAGGGAGAGAGAAGGTCTCCCCTCAGCCTCCTCCAGGCTGAACACCCCCAGCTCCCTCAGCCTCTCCTCATCAGACTTGGTCTCCAGACCCCTCACCAGCTCTGTTGTCCTATCAAATACAGAGAAAGATGTAATAGTGTTTATAGACCTCTGAGAACTTTGAAAGAAAAAAAGCTTAATGCAACATGTGAAATACACATCTAGAGAAATCCCTTCAATCAAAGCAAACAAACAACTCACTTTGTACCAATGCACATGTTTTAAATTCAATGTACCGCTGATCTGCATGTCTAATTTTCTGGTTTAAATGTGTACCAGGTCCCTGACCCTATCCTCAAGGTCACTGAAAATCTTAAGACATTTTAGGATTTTTTTGTTAACGTTCTAAAACATGGGAAGTCATATGTATTAAAGAAGAGCAATAAGGGATTTGTTATAGAAAAGGAAAGCAACATTAGTCCCCAGACTGCAGATGCCAAAGGGTGCCAAATAGACCAAAAGCTACTAGTTGAGGTTTGGAATACATTTTCTCCCTCCTTTCTTCCCCCTCTACCAACGAGACACAAGAACTAGTCTCAATATGTGCACACATCCAAATTGTGTCTTGTTCTTATTTTCTAAAATACTGATTAACTTCTATATGGGAGGAGCTTTTATGTATCAGAAATGACTATTTTTATACGCTATACCCTCAGGGTGTAGTACCGTATAATCTATACTTATGTGCTTTTACATGTAAAGTGCTTGTAGCCAAAATGTGAGAGCAGCTATGAGAAAATTAAATAGAATAAGAGCTGCCATGTGCTCCGCAATTAAAGGAAACACTAAGTAGCAGCAATGGGAATTAAACAGGACACCGTGTTATGCCAAATACCAAATGTGAAACCAAAATATCTGCCAAGCCTCCCCTATTTGTTACACTTTTTCCATATTTCGGTAAATTCATGTAATTATGTACCCTGCAGTGGTAATGGGACTGTGCTTTAGTCCTTTTGCAGCATGTGCTGTTGGCACAAATATCCTCTTTGAGGGGAAAAAACCCAACTTGGCCAAGATTATATATGTTGATTTTATATTGGCATCCTGTCTGTGCCTAACAGCTGGTCCTGAATGTAATGAAACCGTGTTGGATTTATTCAGTTAAACAACTTTGCAGACTCTTTAAGCATATGTATTTCTTATAGCTCCTTATGTTTTTGAATTTGCTTTGATCAGAGCACCAACAGTTGCACTATCTTCCTTAACATTTTAAATGTATCGCTGCGCCAAATAAGTCTATTTAAGATTTTTTTTCTTCCTACACCCTATGAGCCCCATTTTAAACACCAGTGATCACACCCACCAACCTCTCATGGCTTTTTTCAGGTATATCAGCTTAACAGAAGGAGTGAAAGGAGCATGTTCCTGCCTGGTATTTTTCCCACAATCACTAAGATGTTCACAACTTTTTCCTTTTCTTGGGTGTGGGAAAGACACTGTGGAAAAAGCACCTTATTTTTTTTCATTTACAGCTGTACATTGGGTGATTTTGTTGTAAGTACTGCAACACCTATGTGAAATATTTCCCAGTAGAGATGCAGTACACCAGCTGGACTCCAAAGATACGTCAGGCCACCTTCAGCCAGAGAAACCCACCCTTACAATGCCTCTCCTAATCCAAGGCAATGGTTGACATGCACAAATGCTGAAATAAACTCAGTATTTCTGAGCATTTTTAGAAGTCCCTTGAAGGCAGTAGCAGCTATTGAAACTGAAGGCAGATTCTAAACTGGTGTTTCACAAATCATAAGCAACTGCATCCTGCAAAACATATCTTTTCTAGATACGCGGAACGGTCATGAGGCAGAATTTAAATATACTAAGATCACACAAACTGTAGCATCATCATTGTGATTAATTTGTGAAACTATTTATGTTAGTACACATTTTGTCATCTGCAAACAAAAAATTTCATATGAAGAGTTCTAAATGCATAAAAATGATACCCAAGAACACAGCGGTATCTGTATCTCAGTCTAAAATAGGAGTTATTGAAACATCAACAGAGGAAGGTAGTGCTAGATCCCATTTTAAGGAGTGAAATCTCACTTCTCAAGAGGTTCTAATGCTCCAGTTGACTCTCAACACTGTCTTATTTATAAACTCAGCATAAGACTTCCAGTCCTTTATAAGGATGAGGACAGACAGGGAATTATCACTGCTCAAGTAAAACAGACTGAGAAGTTTGCGAATGCTTCTCAAGGGAGCTGCCACTGTCCGTACAGGTGCCTCCGTTACATACAGAGAAAAGTCTCACATTTCTAAGAAAGAAAACCTCTTGATCTGGTTTAATCTCCTGTATAACACAGGATTTTTTATTATTATTTTTATATACAAATCTTCATGGCAGGTCCTGACAAGAGTTTCATGTACCTTGTGAGCTTCATCTAATATCTTCAGACAAGAGTGTTATTCAATCTGACATTCTAGTCTCCTGAATAAATTAAGGGAAGAAACCAGTTTAACAGTATCATACAAATATTTATCTTCCTCAAAACAGCGAGATTAAAGTGCATTAACTATCTCTCCCTGTCACCACTCCATAAAAGGAAAACTGAGCTGGTCCAAAGACTGAGATAGCCCAGATTCACTTCTGCGCCGCACAAACTCTTACCCTTTGGAGTGTTGAGACAGAAGTCAGTGTCAATTTGTACATTTTCTGATAGGAACAACTATTAATTATTAGTTTAGAATCATAGAATCAACCAGGTTGGAAAAGACCCTTGTGATCATCAAGTCCAACCATCAGCCCCACTCTACAAAGTTCTCCCCTACACCGTATCCCCTAACACCACATCTCAACCACTCTGAAACACACTCAGGGATGGGGACTCAACCCCCTCCCTGGGCAGCCCATTCCAGGGTCTGATCACTCCTTCTGGGAAAATTCTTTCCTAATGTTCAGCCTAAACATACTCTGATGCAGCTTGCAGCCATTCCCTCTCGTTCTATGGCTAATTCCCTGTGAGAAGAGACCAGCACCAACCTCTCTCTACAATGTCCTTTCAAGTAGTTGTGGAGAGGGATGAGATCTCCCCTCAGCCTCCTCTTCCTCCAGCTAAACAGTCCCAGCTCCTTCCATTGCTCTTTATAAGATTTGTTCTCCAGGCCCTTCACCAGCTCCGTTGTCCTCCTCTGCAGGAGGGGCACCTCTACCTATACACCGCATTCAATGAATTGATCTGACAAAGTGTTTTAATTGTGCCAAAAATTGGGGGGGTGGGGAAAGGAAGGGGTATGAAGGAAGCAGATGAGGATGAGTGAATTTTCACAAAACATTTTAGCAAAACTGTGATTCATTTACAGAAAAGGAATGACTTTGTGAATCGTAGCATAATCCTATAGTACTTGAGCACACCAAGGCACTGATCTTTTTTCTATAAGAAATTAAAATCAGGACTATTTCAATGTAATTTTATCTTTTCTCTCTAAACAAATACTAGATGCCTGTTCTTAATTTAGTTCAACAGTCTTCTACGCATGGCCAGGGAAAGAGCAAAGACTCCAAATATTACCACGGGCCTTAAAATTTGATCCAACTTTTTAGTAGCAATTACTGTTCCCATTGACACCTAACCAAGTTTAACATTTCATAGTAGCGAGCAAGCTACAGATGCTTCTGGTCATGAGAATTCTTATTAAAAACAGGAGAAAAGATCAGGGAATTTATTCATTAAGAAAATAGGTCGGCAACGAATTGAGGTGATTCAAAACTGGTTTTGGAGTTTGGGTTGACACACGAAGAGCACGTGGCAATGATTCACCGATTCGAAGGACTTGCCCTTCTGCACCCATTGAGAACACCAATGCCGGAGACAGAACTTCCAAAACATCAGCCTGTGTCCTTAACCTGAGTACCAAAACCATCCCAATATTCTCACCGAAGAATTCCTAGCTGTCTCAAAATGCTCACACTCCAGGTGAAAGGTAACAGCATATCACAACCCAGCCATATCCATATACTGGGTATCTACATTTAGACAATTTTTTACAAAGTATCCAAACACTGACCCCCGACGCCCCCCCAATCTTTTGTAGAACACTTTGAAAATAATGTAGGAAAACTGAGATTTTAAAAGACTGTGTGTCTTAAGCAAAGAGTACAAAATCATCTTCTGTACCCAACTCATAAAAAAAATTGTGTTAATAGTAGTAAGGATTAATCATGTAGCTTTCCTCCACCTTTTCAGAAATTCTGAGTTATTAGCATTGCAGAAATTCTGTTAAAGATATTCAGTTTATCTGAAGATTTCACTTTTCACAGCCAACAGTCCTGCGAACACTAAGACACTCTACTTGTTCGCATTACAGGGAAAAAGCATCAAATTTGGGGTGTGTCCTGATCAGTTGCCATCTTTTATACATAAAAAAAATAAAATAAATCAAACCTCAGTCTTCAGGTAAGTTCTTTAAAGATAGCAAATTCTCTTCATGACATTTTGAATAGACTTTAAGTGCACGCTGACCATTCTTCCAAAATGTAGGCTCATACAACTTCATTTGCAAACACAAACACAACCAAATTGACTAATAAGTTTTGAAAATGTTAACCAACTCAGTTGTTTCAGCAAGCTTATGGTTCTTTTTTCAGTTCTCAACTGCATCTATATATAAATCCACTCACTCTTTGACAGCTTGTCTTATTACACTCTCAAGTGTTCACAAAACTTACGCAAGAACCTTCCAACCAGCAATGCATAGTTCTCTGGATTAAGAATTTTGTAAGAACCAGGAAATGTACAGGTACGTCTTAAAGTGACACTGATACCCTTAAGGTCATATTGTCTTCCTTTATTCTAAGCAGTGACAAAACAGCTTAAGGCAGTCTTGCCCTACATACTAGCGATGCTTAGAACAGCCGCACCAGACGCGCAAGGCAGTCAGATCTTGAGTCTGTTAAATACCCCTGCTTGAATAACAAGGTAGCGCCCTATTCCACCACACGCACTAATGAGGTAAATTCTTTGGTGTATTGATTTTAATTAGTTCACTTGTGGAAAAAAAGGGTCTACATAGCATGATTAAGGGCAGCAGTATAGCCCTGGGTAAGGGCCAGCCCTACTTTAAAGTCTAACATAATACACAAATTGTCAGTATCATAAAATCTAATTTTACATACGTGTATGAACCCATGTTTTACTATGGGATTTTTTGGTTTTAATTTCAGTGGTCTGCTTGAAAGTTTAAAAGACTGCACTAGATGTATTACACCGAACCCCAGTGCAAAAAAATAAAGATGCTGAACTTTAACATAGGACAGACCACTGTGCTGTGCAATACTAACTGTAGGCTAGAAATACGGTGAAAAAGAAATTAATAAAAGTATTTACAGCTGAGAACTTTAAGATTGCCTGTAACTGTGAGGAATTCAATGATACATACAACAGCAATTATCTTCACTGACCATAAAATTAGACCTTTAATTCACAGCTGCACTTAGATGAATGCTTATACTGTCCATCTTCTGACTGTATAGCTATTTCTTATATTTTTTTTTTTTTATTCTAGGTTGCATCGAATAGCATATGATATACTACTGAAAGGACATATCACCACACATTAGTCCTGTTCATTAATAACCAAGCATTTCTAGAGTACATATCACCTAAAATAGATTTACACTTGCGCAATAACAGTTATTTTACTTGATAAATAACAAGTACTTTTTTTATGACCGAAGTAATTCCGACTTTTCAGTTCTCAAATGAATTATTTCTTCATTCTGTTCTACAAGGCTCTAATCATTCAACCTTGTAGGTGCACTTCAAAAGCTTTAAGAATCTTACATTTGATTTCTGGGAAGTATTTTCTCGTTAACATCTAACATATGTACCCTGTAGGCATGATTCACACAAGTCTCTGGAATTCTAAGGAAATGATGATCAGTCACGGAAATGTGTAAAGATTCAAGAACTCTGGCAATTTTCACTTCAAATGTTGTCAGCAAGTTACTATTATAAAAGCACTTTTCTCACCGTATCACTGAAAAAATTGCTATGTACAATGCAGCTATGAAAAAAGTTACACATTTAATGAACTCTACCACCTGAAGGTATATTTCCTCAAAGTTGATAACTCAATCTGTTACATCCAATGAAATGTTAATGATAGGTAAGGGATGCTCAGTATGTCCTGAATAAAGTTTATACCTTGACAGAGGAAGCAGGCTGGAGAAGGGAACAGCCAGCCCAACAGCAGATAAAAACATATGCCTAAATGTTCTCGGTCCTAATTAGTCCCAGAAACCACGCTCCAACAACAGCCTACAAGGCAACAGTATATATTTGTTTAGTACCATCCTTGGAAAGGCTGACTCACACATCTAATAATAACGCAGATCTTTAAGCAATTGATTAGTTGTTGTTCAAAAACTGAAAACTATTCCTTGAATGACTAAAGAGCCGGTAAAAATTAAAAGTAATGAGCTCATTTCAATAAAAATTTATGAGACTGGTTTCATGCTGACAAAGTGGGTCCTGCAGGCAGTACCCCTCCACCTGCCTGCCAGGAGAAGAAAAATCCTCTATTTCAGAATCTTTTAATGAGGTATTAACATAGAGCTACAACTGTATAGGTAAACTGACAGGATTGTGTGTCTTTGAGACCACTGATAAGTCTTCTACAGTAAAAAAGAATTTTCTGAAGAAATAAAAAATAGTATTTGCCACCAGTAATTACTGAAAAATTCTCTTGTGGATGTATCATGTACAATGAGTGATCACACTATAAAATGCACAAATAAAGCACAAAACCTAAGACAAAGAATTCAACTCACATGGACCAAAGTAAAAATACCTGCTCATTTTCCTCAAGATTGGACAAAGGCAGTGGAGAAGGGCAGCAGCCTGAGCTCTGAGAAAGGACTACTGCATTCATAAACATTATGCACTATTACATGCAAAACGTCCCACTCACACACAGACAATTATCTAAGAATGTAAGAAGCAAACAACAGACAAAACCAAAGGAGTCTCTTCAAATATCTGCTCCTGGAAGTACCTGGCAGTGTAAATGCAATTCTTAATTCTAACTGTTTTCCAAATGGTACATATGTCTGTTTACATACGGTAGCGGTATGCATTACATACAAACAGTAGCATTCTTACATGTTTGTAACAGAATTTCATTAGCTTGAAACTGCCAATAAGAGATACTGGAAACTTAAAAAATAAACTTGCTTTGATTCAGTTTTTGGTTTATATATCATTTTAAATATCATACATTGTGCAAATTATTGCACAAGAAGTGACCCGAATTCAGTCAACATGATTCCTGCATTCATTTACACATGAATGATTTGTCAACAGAGTATGACAAATGGCCAGTAATATAGTTTGAATTAGAAACCCTTAATAACCAAATTGTGTGTGTGTCAGAATGCTGTTAAACAGTTGTTAACCCGGCCAAGGAGGCAGAAAGAGAGAAGCTGGGAGTGGATCATATGAGGGCCAGCAAAGGTACAAGAGAACTTCTGTCTGCTGGATAAACTCCAAACACAAAAGATGGATGGAGAGAAAGAGGTGTCTGCAAAGTTGAAAGATGATATAATCCCCAGAGAAAGAACACGGAGGCAGCTTTAGGGAGCCTGTTGTATTGGAGAAGTTGTTCTTAGTGTGGGTCTTCCCACAACTTTTACATGTCAGAACTAGAAACAATAAAAATTCTCCTCCGGTTTGCAGCTAACACATTTGTAGAAGGCACCAAAAGAACCTTTCAGAAACAAAATCTTTTGTTACAATGGCGCTTCTTTTTCAAACTGGGTTTATAGTTCCACTACCATTGATGCAGATACCAATGCTGAACTGGCAAACAGATGTCTCACCCAAGTGAATAATGACAGGATCAGAGGAAATGGTCTGAAGTTGTGGCAGGGAAGGTTCAGATTAGGTATTAGGAGGTATTGCTTTACAGAAAACACAGTCAGGCACTGGAACAGCCTGCCCAGGGAGGGGGTTGAGTCACCGTCCCTGGAGGTATTTCACAAACGTGTAGATGTGGCACTTCAAGGCATGCTCTACTGGCCAAGATGTAGGGGTTTGTGTGTGTGTGTGTGTGGTTGGACTCTATCTTGGAGGCCCTTTTCAACCACGAAGATTCTGTGATTCACTAGTGTAGGTATCGTGTCGGAAAGCTGAAGTATTTAGCCAGCT
>VXBJ01001268.1:25839-45932 GCA_013400055.1 Nycticryphes semicollaris
AAAACATTTCAGCCATTCACTAAAACAGTTCCACCTCCACACATGCTTTACATATGAAAATCTGTTTATGTACATAAATACAAAATATTTTTACAATAAAAAAGATTAGTCAAATCATTTTCAAAAGTTATTTCCTTGAAAAACAGGCAATGTAAGAATAATTGGGACTGTGAAGGAATTAATTCTGAGTTGCGTTCCTGACTACACTGTTAGTAAGCAAGGTGATTAAAAAAATGGGATCAAGGCACCTGATAAATAAGCCATCTCCACTTCCAAGACTTTCTTTAGATATGTGTATCAATAGAAAACATGCTAATGTTTAGAAAAATGACAGATATTAAATGTCCTTTAAAGTTTTTGCTCTAAATCTCAGGATGTGGAAAAAGAAGTGCTACTTTAAAAGGCTTTAAAAAATAAATATCAGAAGCATAATGTGAAACTGCAGTAGGGTAGATATAATTTATATTCACATCCTTGCAGAAGTAATATATGTATTAAAAATGTGCCTGCTGTAAAACCTTGGAGCTTTAGAGATCTTTACATTACAAGCATGCTGCCAGTAAAACCAGAAGCTATTCTCAAATCAACTTGCTCATTAAGAACGTTATGGTCTTCATCGCTTTCCTCGTATTTTTTTTCCTGTAGTCTTGATTTCTTCTAAATTCAGAATCAGGCTTGCAAAGTACAGAATCTTGCCAACTGATTAACAGAACTGATGTTCACTTACACATTCACAGTAAAAACTGCAGTAAAAGACGGATTAAACCAATGAGAGGTTAATAGGGAATGGAGATATATTTTTGTCTCTGAAAACCTGGCCATAAATTAAGCTTCTTGCTCTTCTGTGAGACAAAGTATGTATTTGAACAGATTTAAACACAATTCACATTGAAAAATGTATTAACATATACAAGAGATACTCAGAAAAAAGTAGAGGAATATTGTCATCTCAAGTAAAATAGAACTTGATCTACGCCACTACCAAATCCATTTTTTTTTAGTAAAGTGAGACTTTTAGTATTACATTGGTTTTCTTCTTTGTACTGTTGTTGACACTCTCAGAACCATCTTCAAAGCACCGTACGCTTTTGTGTGGTGTAAAACCAGTATGCTTCCAATTTTGCCATCAATCATCTTTAATAGCATATGCTATTAATGTAATTTTGTTATTGAAGATTCCTAAATCTATTCAGTGGTTTGCACAAGACAATTACGTTTTTTGTTATATGCATGCAGGCAATCAGATAGCGCCTTTTTAAATTAGAGCAATTAAACATGGTCATTATAAATGGTAGATTATTAAAAAAAAATAATCATGAAGTGTCAATATGACATTCTTTGATTTAAAATAAAACGGTAACAGAAGGGAGAGATGCATTTTAATTATTTCATTTCAAAAGTGTACTTGAAAAATCTGCTTTATGAAAGCTCACTGATGTTGTGAAATGTTTTTCAGAGCATTTACAGTGCTATTGATAGTTTTATAGATATTTCCTAACATCTTGAAAATCTACAGGAAACTTTTTCCAACACACAAAGTCTTCTATACATCATCTAAAAAAGGGATTAGGAAGTACGGTCACTTTTCTGGTATGTGTTTGGGGTTTTTCCGTTAATCAGGCTAAGAGGCAAAAAAGGAAAGGTCAGCACTGGTACAGTAAGATCCGTTTAGCCAACATTAAACAGATTTCTACGTCTTCTTACACCCATGAAAATCAGTATAGTGCATATTGCATACTTTTGCCTTAACAAATTAAACAGCTACATTATTTTGACAGACCACTTCTTCTTGCAGGAACTGGTTACTCCCCGTCTACCTTTGCAATATCAAAAACACCCATTCAGGGAGGAACTTAAGCATATGCCTAATGCATACACATTCCTACTGGTACCAAAACTACTTTAAATCAAAGTTAATATAGATTAGTGGCTAGCATATCATGCTGTCAGTCTTACTGTTATTGTAGTTGATGAGTGTCAGAAAGAACCCTCAACTTCCTGAGTGCTCCTCCTTCCACATCTCACCTGGGGGAATTACAAGGAAACTGAATAGGCACATCTAGATCATCTCCGTGCCTTATGAAGTTTGAGATATGAGCATGAAATACAAATTATGAAGTCTGATAGCTTTTTACACTCAGATGTTAAAGAATTGCAATGAAACTTCCACAAATTTTGACATTGCACAAGTACCTTCCATAATGTGAGAGTCCTGTTAAAACTGCTTGAAACAGAGCCCCAAAAAACGAGTATAGCACTTCACTCTCCCACTTCCAAATGTATAGTTTTATCCTGTAGGCAAACGGGTACAGTTTAAGGGAAGTTATTTGTAAACACAGATATTTTTTTTTAATTTTATTTTTGTTCTTTAGAGCCTTTTAGAGTGCAGTAAGCTGAGTGGAGTGAAAACCAGTTGGGTTTACCCTACACGGAAATTCAACATGCAGACATCAGCCTGGTACAACTAGATTCTGAGATCTTTTTATTTATGTTTTCAATTTTAGGGAAGAACATTTTCTGCAGGGAGCCTACCTCACATACTTGAATAAAATAGTGTCAACAGAATTACTTTAGAAGCACTGGACATAGATCAAGAAGTTTCCCACCAGAAGATTTATACCTAGAAATATACCAATAAAACAATGAAAGATGATGATTGTTTGAGCATTATTTACCATGCTACTTAATATGAATAAGACACAGCTCTTAACTCTAAAAGAGGTGCTACCTCTGATTACTAAGAACAGTAGTTAAGAGTAATAAAAATCACCCCACATTCTTTTTTGAACTTCCCTGTGGCTGATAAGCACAACCTGCCTGGGTTGATTATAAGGATTTTCCTTCTCCCATCTTCCCATCTCTCCCCTCCCACCCCAAAGGCAGTCATTAAGATGCGAAGGATCCCCCTGTTGGTATCTCTTTGTGTTTTACCACTGATGCTTTAACTATAACGCTGCAATCAAGACAAGCAGGGCTAATGGTACCGTTATAAGAACAACCTAAGTGGCAAGAAAACCTTCCATTTCATTGTACCTGCTTTTTCTTCAGATATTGACAGAGCTCTTGTTCAGAGCTAGCCCACAGTTCTTCCAAGAGTGACAGTTATTAAGAATATTTCGCAGTTTCTCAGGTCTGTTTCACATTCAGCAAAAAAGGAAAGCCACCTACAGAACTGAACTTGGAACTGGCAAATTACATATAAAAGCAGACTCTGAAAATGTTTAAAGAATCACTCTTTAGGACTGTGTACCTCCAATACAATGTGCTGGAGAGCATGTAGATATAGCTGTATCTAATATTAATTTTTACATTAAACACATTTTAAGAACTCACTGTGATTTACTGTCTCATCTTTCTGTGCCACCTCACTGATACAACTTGCTGTGGGTAGCAGAATAAATTACTAATACAGCTTCAACAATAGCTCAAAAAATAAAGAAACCAAAATAAGCATTTAGCAAAGAACAGAAAAAAAGCATTATGAAATGTTAAGACTTGCATCCTCTTGTGAAAAAGCTAAGCATCTTACTGTCTTCTAGATCAGGCCAGCATGAAGGTTTTGAATTGTTTCTTTGAGGAAAGCTGGTAAGGAGCAGAGCAAGAGTTTAGTGAAAGGACAGAGAAATCTATTCTGAGAAAACAGGGAACTTCAAAACAGCTTTCAACTGTAAAAATGAGAGCATTTGAAGATTCTCAACCATGTGGAATACACTAATTGGTTTTAGCTGGCACAAATTGTATGGATAAGCAACAGTGTAAAAAATAAATCTATGTGGGATATCAAAAAGGGTGAGAAGAAATATGCCTTTCCATTCAAGCACCTCTCTACATTTTGGGGTCATTAATTCTCTAGATTTAATTGTGAATATATTCTGGTACATTTTGGTAAGTAACATTTAATCCATTTTATAGATGGATGATGTCAACTCTACCTAACCTTATTAGCAGCGAGCCTAATACAGACTTGTATCTACCTGTCACCTTAGATTTCCAGACTTATTTTTAGAACAAAATTTATCAAAGAAAAATATTCAGTACAATTAGTTTTTTCTCCATTGCTTACTTTGATATATCAAGGAAATGAAACCAACAAACGAAAAAAGGAACCTATCGAAAAAAGAATCTATCACCTATTTTAATGGATGTTTCAGATCAATTTAACCTGAACCAATATATTTTCTTAACGACAAATCAATGTCAAAAATGATGAAAGAACTTAAGTTTCTGTGCGCTTTCCTGAAGTCTTTGCTGTTAAACAGGGTTCTGCAGTCTGCCAGCCTGGCTTTATTTATTGGCTGTGAATATTACTAGACCCTGCTGTGGTTTACAGTACGGAATAGATAGAAGCCAATTATTTCTTGTGCATTCTTTCATGAGTTACACAATCGAAAAGTTAAAAAAAAACAGTCTTGATATCAACTAAATAAAACGAAGAGCTACAAGCAAAGTGAGAAATAAACTGCAAATGAATATACTACCAGTTTAATTTTCTGCTTTTAGTACAATTTTACAGGTATGTCTACATTTTCTCCAGATTATTTTTCTCTTGAGCACACAACTAGACCCTACAAGTCAAGAATCCATCCAAATAATACACATTTATTACAGCTTGGTTTACAGACATTTTGCAACAAAGAACATTTCAAATGAATAAAAACTTGAAGTATTAGAGCAGAGGCTATAGGCAAGAACTCACATGTACTTAGCACCATACAAAGCAAAGAGAAGATCTCCTTCTTATGAATG
The DNA here is from genome assembly GCA_013400055.1 of Nycticryphes semicollaris. Lineage (NCBI taxonomy): Eukaryota > Metazoa > Chordata > Aves > Charadriiformes > Rostratulidae > Nycticryphes > Nycticryphes semicollaris. The sequence continues at coordinate 30,586 of VXBJ01001268.1, forward strand.
TTTTTAAACTTCAGGGTGGCAGGTGGGTACTGTGGATAAGAGCACAAAAAGGTAACAGCACAATCACTAAAATTTCTCTGAAAATGCCATTTTCAGAGGTGGTTCCAAAGTTTTATTTAGTGGGCCAAGAGCAGAAATATTTATGTCGTTTCCAACGCAGCTCACTGAAATGAGTCCTCCCTAATGTCTGTATCTACCCATTTCATTTCAAAGTGAGGAGTGCACCTTTAACTGTCCCTCAATCTCACAGAGCAAAAAGCTTCAAACTTTCCTCTTTTCTCCAGGTAGGAAGAAATTCAGACAACCTATCAGCTATTATCTGGAGGTTTTTTTGTGAGAAAACCAGAAAGTATGGAAAGAAGAATTAAGAGAAAGGACAAAAGAGCTTTTTGTCATCAAGTTTGCAGAAAAGCTAGACTTCACCATTCCCTAATAAAGTTAGGGATGATGGCTCTACAAGGTACGACTGGTAAAACAGAAAAACTCAAGAGCTCCTTGAAAGGGAAAAATAAGTCATTTCTGTTGGATGCAACAGCTAATGGTGTGTGAGCACAATTAAACAGAAGTGGAGGCAAACACGCTGTTGAGGCTATGAGCCAGAAAGATTATGTTACTTGTAGCAGTATTTTGTACGACTTGAAGTAGGGCAAGTTGTGATTTACCACACACAGACAGGAGGGTGTTGGCTAGTCAACTCTGGTTATTATTAGAACCCATATGAAGGATTTACATACTTGTGGGCATATGCACCTTGTGCGTATGTGTATGTATTTATTACAAGGTATTTTAGGGGGAAAATAAAAACCCAAACAACAAAAACCCACCCAAAATAAAACCCAAAAGAATTTACCAGACTACACCAACATCTACTCAGTACGCAAAAAAAAAAAAAAATTACTGCTGGAAATAATCAGATGGAAAATGACAAAATTGATCAGATGGTTTAAACAGCAGCAGGGAAGAAAGTATAAAAACTGAAAGATTAAAATAAAATAATTTAGAGTGAATAGCTAATATGGGAAAAATCTCACTGAAATTTTCAAAAGAATACAAATCGCTAAAGTTACTTTTCCAGATAGGTGAGTTTTGACCATTTAAAAATATACCAAAAATAAAAGCAACGTGATGTTATACCTTTCTGCATATTCAACATTTTATTATGAATTTAAATTTAAATAATTAAAGTTTACCCAGAAACATGGGAAACTTAAAATATTAAAAACTAACAGAGGTTGACTGCAACAATACTCTACCCTATGCTGTCATCAGACCAAATAGATCTGCAGTCTGCTCTAAAGACTGAGAATTCTATCAGAATAAACATGTATAGTACATGTATAGGAGCAGGACAAGGATAACTATTTACAGGAATTCGCAAAACTTTCAAGTCTGCTTTTTTTTTTTGTAAAAAAGTCTGCATAAATTGGATCCTTAAGACTATTTAAGACAGAACATACAATTACAGAATTATCTTTAATGCCAAAACACGCCTGGACCTTGCAAATCCTATGTCATTTTAAGTGCTGGGTAAAGATGGAAATGCTGACTTTTTATTTTCTATTGGGAGTAGGGGGGGAATTGCAAGGAGGAGTTTGTCCACCCACAAGGGGCTGTGCTAGGGTGACCGAGCTAATTTACCTCGTGACCTGAGCTAGACTTTTGAACCCATTCCTCCAAAGGTGAAGAACTAGGGTATTAGGCTTGATTCATTTAAGAGTGCCCTACCAACATAACGAATGTTTTTAATAAGATGTACAACTCTACCGGGAAAACAGTATAAAAAAAGCCCAAGTGCTCCTTTAATGTTTAAAACTTGATTAAATATTTACAGTAGCGTAAGACTGAAAAACTAGAAAGTTCCTCCCTGACTTGACTGCATCAACTCATGTCCACGGCAGCTTATGAAAACTAACATTTTTTACCATTATTAGAAACAAATACAAGAGCTAAATTCAAATGGACAATATTTTACAATCTTTAGTGTGTGTGCACGATTCCACCTCCTTGTCAAGGGAAACACCAGGACTAGATCTGCTTACTAAAAACACTATTTCCATTTTAAAGACTTGAGACACTTGGGAGATGACACCTCTTATTTTTCCTCCATTCCCCATACATATCTTCTGGACCATGAAGGCTTATTTTGGCTATCTACCTATCAATCAGGAATTGTCACTTTTTTTTGTGGATTTTCAGATTTCTTTTGTTATCCTTCAGGGCAACAAATGTAAGCTCCTTAGACAAAAAAGTTTGCTTTTCTCAGCTGCCTCCCCTTAATAGCCAACACAGGACCTGCATAGCTTCCAAATCACTATAGATGCTAAACAAGCATTCAAGTGAAAATTTTTCCATGGGAGCCTACGGACCCAGGAACAGAATCTTGGTTCTAGGACAGTTCCTATAATGCAAAAGAGTAGACTGAACAATTAAAAGTCCTTGTCAAGAGTAGGGTTTGAATGAGCTTATTTTGCTTCATAGAATCATAGAATGGTTNCAGCCTGTCCTTATAGGAAAGGTGCTCCAACCCACTGAGAGTATTTGTGGCCTTCCTCTGGTCTCACTCCAACAGGTCCATGTCCTTCTTATGCTGGGGGCCCCAGAGCTTGACGCAGTACTCCAGATGGGGGTCTCACCCAAGTCGAGGTGGAGAATCTCCTCCTTTGATGTGCTGGCCACGCCTGAAGGTGTTTATAATCTCAATATACAAAATAGATGATAAGTGAGAGGAAAGAGACAGAGAGGAAGTTATTTGACCAAAGTCCCACCACAATGCAGAGTCACTCTCTGAAAACAAAGGATCTATTAAAATATCTTAAGAACTGTTAGGTATCTAGCAAAGTTGTTGAAACAACAAAAAACTTAAAAACACCAGTTCTTTCAGGAATGGATTAGTGTACTAAAAAGAACACCAGGGTCAGCTCTTCACAAACGAAGCCACATTTGTGAATAGAAGAAAGGAATTTGAAGTGAAATCACCGTCGTTGTAACAAAACAATTTGCTTCTAGTTTTGACGACAACATCTGGCACCCCTGGGGAGTTAGGGCTTTAAAATGACTTCCTATAGGCGCTCTTAAGAAACTAATTGTTACCTTGAAGCAATTTGGAAACCTGCACAGTCCCAAGGAGTGCTATAGCTATATATACCCAAAAGCCTATCCGAGTATTGACACACGAAAGAAAGGACCCAAGACATCCTGAGAACACAGCAAACAGAAATCCCACAGCTTCCACGTTCCAAGGCACACCTCATGGAGAAGGCAGAGAAGCTGATGCTTCCTTCACCCTCCAAATCAGCTGTTGGAAAACCATAAAGGTTTTCCTAGAGCCAGACAAAAGTACATGGAAGCCAGTATGCTTCCATAAAACACAAATCAGCCCAGTCGAACAGTTCTTCCAGCTAGTGGTACTCATTTAATAAGGATATTAGACATAAAAATATAATTTATTTCTCAGTTGTATGCTTTACAAAACCAGAAGCAAGCAACAAGATTGACTAACCAGAGAAAACCATCAGGACTGTGAAATCAAGACTTGTGATGTAAGTCAAGCTGCCATTTTGTGCAAGTTCCTAACTTCCTTGTGCCTCAAGCTTCCCAGATGTACAGTTTGGCAAAAATACATTTTCAATGCGAAACAGATGCTCTTTCAAAAATAAATAAATTTTACTGCACAAAAGATTTCTACATCTCCTTTAAAGAAATAATTGCACTATTTTAGCTTTAGAATTTGGGTGCAAGTAAGAATTCCTATAAATAAGCCTATCATTGCTAGCCACCTTTCATTCAGTCACATAAACACGGAGCGCAGATACACGGCAGCGCGAAGCAAGCAACTGCTTTTCATGGATTACACTACTTTGCTGTAGTTTTCAGCTTTATGCACTTGGTTACAAATTACCATCTGTACCACGGATGTTAACAGCCAGATGATAGTATTCATACGTAGAGGCAGCCACGTTCCATCTGCCGCGCAGTGAGGCCACGCATAACTCAGTCCCACCTTTAGAGAAAACAACTGCTGTTTCCTCCGCCCGACAATGAAATTCAATGATTGATGTCACGGGCAGCTCCCATCCAACATTCAGCCAAATGTGTACTTAGCATTTAGGCGTCACCTGTTCCAGGCATAAAACAAAAAGGGCTTTTTTTTCCACAATAATTATTTTGTAGAGAAAAAGTCTGAGACTTCACCCAAAGCTTGGCACAGAAATGACTTGAAGTAACCACTGAAGTCGCCTTCCAACCCTCACCCCCATGTTTGACACGCTACTTTAGGTTGTACGTTTAGGAGGTATATTACATTTTCAGAAAAAAAACTTGCCTCTTTTTCGCAAACAACGTTAAAATATTCAGAGCATCACCTGAAAATGATTTTGTCAGAGTATTATATACTCCCATCTTTAAGCAATGCGGATTCCAATATTAAAATAAAAGCTTATTTTTTAATAATTATGCGAGATGCAATATTGATACACACCACCTAGCACTCAACTCCTAGAATCAAATAAAACCCCTCTAAGGTTTCAATGCATTCTTGGAAAGCAATCAAAGGCCGCTTTTTTCCATAAGTTTGTTATTTATAGAAAAGCATTTGATTGTTGCATTGAAGTGTGCGCTCTATGTGTAAAAAGGTGTTTATGGGTTTTAGTACAGTATAGTTAATACCCAAGCAATACCTAGCCCTTTTATAATAAAGAACCCTTACTGAGAGGATATATATGGTACTTTTCATCAAGTGTACAGCATACAATTACATTTGCTGGTGGTCTATAGGGCAGACCCAAGTTGAGTCAGCTTATAGACGCATTGTTCCGCATACAACAATTAAGAACAGTTACATTTTTGTACTCGAGTGAAAGTAAAGAGTAAGAATGAAGAAAAATACTCATACTTTATTTGAAAGCAAACCATGAAAACTTGCGGAATAATTTAAAACCAAAGCTACGCTGCTTAGAAATGAATACATTCTTTTTGATAGTTATGGATTGATAATTATACATTTCCCCACAAAGAAAAGAAAAGCTGCAAAGAACACACAAAACAGACCTTCATGCAGCCAAAAAGGTACGTCACATTAAGTATAAATGTGGTAAACACAGACTTAGCAGAACTCCTACCCACAGCATAACTTTAGGCATGCATTGGGCTGACTATTTCAAAACAAGAGGGAAAAAAAAGCCACACGAGAAAATTAAAATCTGTCCCATGACACAGAAATCATAAGAAAGCATTACCCGTTCCCAAATATCCAGAATCCAAACTTTACTGTCAATAAACAGTTTCCCATACATGAATATAAATAGGCATCCCATCAGGTAACATTTAAAGATTAACATTATATTTAAGGTTAGAAGGCAAAGTAAAACTCAGGCTTTCACAGCTTGACCTTCAACCTCAAAGGACAAATTTAAATACGTGCACCTTTTTGTCACATTTGGGTTTTTTGTTTGTTTGTTNAGAGTATAGCAGAAGAAAAAAGATAAAGTTATTTTAAGATGACAAAGCCTTCAGTCCTGGGAAGCTTCCTTTTGATACCTACTGGTGTTTTGCATGAGTGCAGGCTGAGGGTCAAGTTCTTGAAAGTGACAAGTCTTTTGAAAAGACACATAATGATAACTGGGTAACCGAGGTGTGTACTACACCTTGCATAAATTGTTATGGCAAAGCTTAGTTTCAAAAAGTAGGTGCCTTTCACTTCACAGATGTCAGTTCTGTCCGTCATACTATAGCCACAATTGAGCAAAATACTTGAGCACGTTAAACACAATTTACATCATATTAAAATTCCATCTCTAATCTACCAGAGTTAGGAACTCTGTAGCAGAGATTACGTCGGTGCAGATGAACTTTCAAACACCCCTGACAGACAGGGTAAACTATATGAGGTGCTTCCTGCATGACTGAACTATCTTGATGCAATTTTGGTCCAAAAAAACCCATTTTGTAGTTATTTTGTAGTTTTGCAGTTAAGATGCACTAACACATATTTAAGCACTTTCCTTAAATAAGGCTTTCCATAGAAGCTTTCAATAAAAACGAAGTAGTTCAGAGAAGAAAGTTACCTGTCCAATCCTGGGTATTCTCCTCCTGAAAGGCATTTTGGTGCATTCAAAGTCAATTCCCTGAACCAACAAGAGATGAGGAATAACAGAAATTATGGAAACCGATTCTTTAGGCAAAATTCTACTACCCCTTTATTATCACCTGTGTAACAAAATAATATCCATACTTAGTGATTTTTAAGATACTAGAATGACTCTTCAATGCATATAGGAAACCTTTTCTTACTGTAAAATAAAACAAACCAAGCAAGTGAATATCTAGAAGGACAGGGAGGTAGATTAAATAGAAATGCCAATATAAGCAGCCTCACACAATGCAACAATTAAGTCAAAAGTGAAATGCAGATTTAACATCTAATTACAAAAAGGAACTGTGAAGTACGTTATAAAGTCAAGTGTTTGCACAGAAATATATTTTGCTAGAAAGCAAAGTGGTAGCTCATTTGCATATTTCTTTTTGTTAGCACACAAAAGAGTCAAACTGCTAAAATTAAGATAGCGAATTGTTTGAAAACCTCATTTTAAAGCAAAATAAATCAGGCTGAAAACAGCCATTTTTACATAGTCCCATTTTTCTGTGAAGTTGATCCAGAACACATCTTTCTGAAAAAAAGACCAGAATAATTGCTATTTTAGATTACCTAAAGCTTCTGATGAGTTCAATAGACGCTGACTGCTCTGATCACAAACTTGTTCATTACTTCATTAACATTAAACATACAAGCAGTTAAGCAGGTGGTTTATGCGTCTTGCTGGATCAGAGCCAGAGTTTTCAGCACAAGAGGAATGCCCCCCTCATCCCCAAGTAGGAAAATTTCTTTCATCCTTTACAGAAGTTAACAGATTACCTTCTAGGAATCAGCAGTTCTTTAAAATACCCTAGTACGGTAAAACTGAAAAATAGGATAAATTCAAGATTCAGTGACAAGATAAGCTACGATATGGGTCTACACACTGATATTTTCAAGTTAGGGAAACACCTAAATCCAAATTTTAAAATAGAATCATAGAATGCTCTAGGTTGGATCCAAGATCATCTAGTCCAACCATCAACCTAACTCTGATAAAAAAACTTGACTAACCCATGTCACTGAGCACTGTGTCAACCCGGCTTTTAAATACCTCCAGGGATGGTGCCTCAACCCTTTCCTTAGGCACTGCTGATCTCAGAATTTACTTAGAAACATTAAATACCTTAATAAGTCTCCAACATTATAAGGGAGAGTATTATATGGGTGGAACTTTACATAAAAATAGAGATGAATGGCTGTTATCTTAATGACTGTATAGATTATTTGTTTGAATGTGATTTCACAACATCTACTCTTTTCCCTTTATCTCAACAGCAGCCTTCGCTCCTGGCTACTCAACAAGGATTCTCCTCAGACCAACATTTCTGAGCTGTTAGGAAGACTATGCGTTCAATGAGCTGAAGCTGAGTGGGCCTGGAGCATCTCTTTTATGAGGAAAGGCTGAGGGACTTGGGTCTTTTTAGTCTGGAGAAGAAAAGACTGAGGGGGATCTGATCAATACCTATAAATATTTAAAGGATGAGTNATCTGATCAATACCTATAAATACTTAAAGGATGAGTGTCAGGAGGAAGAAGCCAGTCTTTTTCCAGTGGTGCCCAGAGACAGGACAAGAGGAAACAGGCACAAACTAGAACATAAAAAGTTCCACCTGAACATGAGGAGGAACTTCTTTACTTTGAGGGTGGCAGAGCCTTGGAAGAGGCTGCCAGAGAGGTGGTGGAGTCTCTGTCTCTGGAGACATTCCAAACCCACCTGGACACATTCCTATGGGACCTGCTCTGGAGGAGGTTACACTGGATGATCTCCAGAGGTCCCTTCCAACCCCATAGCATTCTGTGATGAGAATGTTAAAGTGTACAGGCACAAATGGAATGCGCACCAGATTGGCTGTGTAAACTTGCCACATTTAACATACTCTTACGTACTAGTGATGGATATGGGCTTTCAATCTGATAAACTGGTTTTTATTTCAAGACTTGAGCTAAGCATTGAGTCAAATCAGGCACATTGGGTTTAAGGAGAAGTTTCTCCAATCCGGTTAATACAAAATATAGTCAAATAAATATGTGCAACTTTACAAAAGTCTTCCAGGATTAATTCAATCATGAAAAAATAAAAATCTGTTTACACAGATAAATCAATGATTATGCTACACTACGTGCAAATTCAACTTTGTTTATGACGACTAACAGATTACCTTTACAAAAAATGCTTTCTAGTAGTTAAATATTGTTCTTGTAGAGTAACTCAGAATAAACGGATGAAGTGAAATCTGATAGAGTATGCATAATCCAACACGCTGATATTGTACACAACTTAAGCCATGTGTTTGTACAGGAGAATATATTAAACCCCATCTGTTTTAACAGTTTTTAATGTTATAAATTAGGAAAACATCAAAAATGTCAGGAGATAGCGAACACTTATTTGTTGTCTTTCAGCTCTGTATTTATTAGACAAGTTTGTTATCAAACTATTCCTCCAAACATGAAAAGAACAGCAGGCCTTCTGGAAAACCAGATGGCTGCTGTGGTTTCGAAACATGTTCTGGAAGGGTTATATAGTTTACATTTTTTCTTTTTCATAAAGGATTGTGTGGGAGGTGGCATGGTTCTCGGACACAAAACTCCCGCAAAAAAACCCCAAGGGGTACGTGGGTGGGAGAGTGAGGGACTACTTGAGGATACAAAAAGAAAGTAAAATTATCCATGTCACTAAATCTAGGAGATCTTCACATAAGAAGAAACATTTCAGCTACAAAAGAAAAAAGTTACCACTGCAAAGAAAAAAAAATGGTTTCAGACTGTACAGTTTTAGGCATTTTACTGCCTTTCTCTGAAACAGAAGGGGGCCCTAGACACACAAATTAAACAGAATTAAACAGGGGAACAGAAAGAGCAGCAAAACATCAGAAGAAATATGTTTGATGGGATGAATTGCAAGCATGTCAAGAGGGAAAAATAAAAGAAAGAGGTCAGTCTATCAAACTGAGAGCATCATCATATTCCAAAAGGAAAAATGTTTAGTAACATTTGGCTAGTCATTAAATCAATACACAGTAGGAGGAAAGCACAAATATAAAATGACTCAAAGCCCAATTATGGGAAGGATTGCAAGAAAAAGAATCCATGACTACCTCCGGTATTTTGTATTTTTGTTGTTTGGCATGCTGTTTTCTATGACGAACTTTTGTTTTGAAGAAAAAAATAAAAGATACTTTAAAATACATTTAATTCCTAGGACATAATTTTCACCAAGGAAGTGGCAACTGAGAACTCTGAGACTGGGATGGCCAGCCTTCCTCACGTAGGAAGGGGGACGTGCAAGCCAGGTGACAATGTTGTTTTAGAACCACAGCCCAGCATGTCTGCCTGGCTCCCCCTTACCTGGGGATTCTGGTTGTAGAAGCTTCTTCCCCACCTCCCCAGAGCAGTTGCCAGTCCCGTGATACACCCCCTGCTTACACAGTCTGCTCCTAGGCTGCAAGTAACCCCCCCTGCCACCGACAGGAATTTATACCAAGTCACACGCTGAGATTACAAACCGGGCACTAGGCCAGGAGGTGTGGGGGATGCACGAGAGACAGCGAACATGCACTGAAACAGGGATGGCTCCGACTGAATACAAGGAAAACATTCTTTCCCGTGAGGACGCTGCCTACAGGGGTTGTGCAGCCTGCACCCTTGGAAGTTTAAGACCCACAGGACAAAGCCCAGAGTAACCCGGCCTGATCTTGTTGCTGATCCTCCTTTAAGCAGGAGGTTGGAATAGAGACCCTGAAGGTCCCTTCCAACCTGGATAATCCTACAATTACCCTGAAACCACGAGAGTTCCTGAGAACACTCATTTCTTAATTTACTCTATTTCTGTGACTGATCATTACAAGACACTGTCAGTGGATGGCCTGCTGGGCAGCTAACAAATATGGGGATGAACATTTAATTCAATAAGACTGAAACATAGTATATTTTTTTTTTCAAATCAGAGCATGAATATTTGGCAGATATTTTGACAATATGTTTAGATAAAGAGGTTCACAGAAGAGACAGACTGATACATGAAAAAGCTGGTCAGAGATGAGCAACATTAAAATCCTTCTCAATCCAATACTTTAACACACACTTTCGGCTCTAGAAAAGCAGACCTTGGGCCTGGCTTCCACCATCTCTAAAGCACAAATCCTTTACAAATTTACAAATTTAAAAGTTTCATTTCTATTTTTGCATATATGAACCAAAATTTAAAAAAAAAAAATATTTTTTCTCTTTCCCCCCATCACAGAACATGGATAGATTTCAATACTCCAAACCTGTTCCAAAGGAAGTTTTCAGAACAATTCCAGTTCCAAAATTTCTTTCAAAGTAAGAATTAAGATAAAATTTTGTAGTGATGATATGACATGAAATAAAAAGAAACGCTTGCATCAGGATTTTTTAGCAAGTTTAACGAGTTAGATTAATGTTTATAAGATGACGTTTTATTCTGGTGTCAATAAAAATTTAAAAAGCCAAAGTCCTTCTTAAAATATTTAAAACACTTTCACATTATTTCCTAGTAAAATCTACCTCCTCCTCCCCCCTTTCCCCCCTGCAACCCCTTTGATAAAATTAACCATTTCAAGCTTTATATATGATATATATATATATTTAGAAGCTTTTATAAATATTTTACTTCCCTGAAAAAAGCCTTGCTGTTCCTTTGTCTAGGCTGTACTAGAAATAAATAATTCCAGTAAGGCTGTTGTACATCACGTGTCTTAGTTATGATAGAGACATGCTCCACACAAGTCAACCCCAAACGCGTAGCAGGCCTAGAGCATCCAAGGATGTGTAAATGCACACGCGCCAGGACTTGCAGACAGAGGCCATCCACTCAACTAAACATCGTGAGAACTATTACTTCAGCTCTGATTTTACAGTGTTCCAGATTTTATGATTTCACAGCATCAGGGAATTGTCAGAGTTGGAAGGGACCTCTAGAGCTCACCCAGTCCAACTCCCCTGCTAAAGCAGGGTTGCCCAGAGCACATCACTCAGGGCTGCATCCAGGAGGGGCTTGAAGGTCTCCAGAGAAGGGGACTCCACACCCTCCCTGGGCAGCCTCTGCCAGGGCTCTGACACCCTCACCCCAAAGATAGAGGATTCTCCTCATTTTTGAATGGAGCTTCCCGTGTTCCGGCTTGTGCCTGTTGATCCTCGTCCTGTCACTGGGAACCACTGAGAAGAGTCTGGCTCCATCCTCCTTCAACTCACCCTTCAGATCCTTGTGAGCTTGAAGAAGGTCTCAGCCTTCTCTTCTCCAGGCTAAAGAGTCCCAGCTCTCTCAGCCTTTCCTCATCAGGGAGATGCTCCAATCCCTCCATCATCTTTGCTGCCCTGCGCTGGACTCTCTCCAGTAGTTCCCTGTCTCTCTTGAACTGGGGAGCCCAAACCTGGATGCAGTATTCCAGTTGTGGCCTCACCAGTGCAGAGCAGAGGGGGAAAACGACCTCCCTTGATCTACTGGCCACACTCTTCCCTGCGCAGCCCAGAATTCCATTGGCCTTCTTGGCCACAAGGGCACATTGCTGGCTCATGGATAGTTGACTATCTAGCAGGACTCCCAGGGCCTTCTCCTCAGAAGTGCTTTCCAGCAGGTCCACCCCTAACCTATATCGGTGCCTGGAATTCTTCCTCCCCAGGTGCCCTTGTTGAACCTCAAGAGGTTCTTCTCTGCCCAGCTCTCCAGTCTGTCCAGGTCACCACATCTTAAATCCTGCTCAGACAGAAGTTCTGGGTGGAGACAAAAGAGACATGTTTGGGAGTCAACAGTGCCAAAAGAATTTTTGGTTGGATGTTCCTTTAGGCAAGACTTAAGCAGGAAGACACAAACTCAGTTTCCACACATGAAGTTTTACTGTTTGTTGAGATGAATACAGAAAATGTGAAGCTATTCTCGTTCTCATGAGTTCTGATGCTTAAGTTCACAAACAATTTCATTGTGCTGACCAAATTCACCTATTTGATACCACATATAGAACAACATGGTAGTGAGAGTCACACGTAAACTTAATTTACTTAAAAACAAGAATCAAAGTAAGCAAACGAATTGGGTGTTTGCCGCATGCATGTGGAAGGTGTGCAACCGAAACCTTGTCCCTTCTTTAAAGTGAATTCCAAGTTTTAGAAGGTATAAGAAAATCTAATAGCCATAGGAGGAATATTTGAGGCAAACATGTTTCTGTTGAACTGCTGAATAATAAAATAACAAGGCATAATTAGTACTATATAAACGGACTGAATGATCCCATTGAGAATTTGAGAACCCCATTTAAAGTCTTAGCAAAAAAGACATGTTTGTTATCCTTTGTTTCAAAATCTTTTTGAGGTAATATCATGCAAAACCAAACATTTTGAATGCATGCTGTACAGGTCTCAGTGTACACGTTGCAATACCTTAACTAAACCAAAATTAATGTACATGGAAAATAGTTACAGTTACACTACTTGAAGATGGCTGATTCAAATACTTGCACTGTAAAATGTGTATTTTCATTAACACTTTTTAATATGAGAAATTCATTTAAATCCCAAGCAGAAGTTTTAAAATTAGCTTTTTTCTTATCTCTTCTGCTTATTTTGTAAAGCTGTTATAGAAAAAACCCATTATTTTCTCCAAGCTATTATTAACTCTTTAATTACAGTGTTGTATTTTAGTTTTCATCACTCATCACATTTAACCACAAATACTAGTGCATTTTCTTCTCTCAAAACATATCTTTTATTGATACTGTGTCTGTGATAATGATGCAGGTGAATTTTATCATTCCTTTCACCCAACTAGTAATGAACAAATTCACTGCTTATTACTTTGGACTTGATCTCTAGCAAAACACTACTGGAACAAACAATTTGATTTGTCAACACCTTTACAAGGACTCCTCAATCAATGTCACAAATCCAAATTTAAACAGCAAAATACATTTGACTGCAAGACCCCAGACTGATTAGAGCTCCGAGTTCAGTGAATTGCACCAGACAGGACAGCAATCAGATTATTAACTCCACTTGAAAATACTCTCTGCTGCCTGGGATTAGCATGCATATTTTGATATAGATCGATAAGCAATCTCCTTTCTATAAGAAATGCCTGCAACATTCATTTGGCTGATCAAAGGTATATATCAGCTTGTTGTGACAGCTCGCTATTGTTTCCCTCTTTCTTTACAGGAGAGTCTCTATTAAAAAAAATCCCTGGCTCCCTTCCACCTAATAGTGGAAGTCAACAGAGAGTCACAAAATTCCATCTCCTCAATACCCAAACACAATTAGTACAGAAAGGACTTTTGCCTTTTTTGAGGTAACTTCAGTTACTTTCCCTTCTTCGATCTTTCCACTCCTCCCCTCCTTTTGAAGCTGTTCTTTTCTTGCCTTCCAAACATTTTCATGGTATTGTTCTCTACTTCATCCACAATTAAATTAGAAATAAACTGAAATTTCGGTGTACATGTTTCGTAACGCAGATAACGTTTTCCATATCAATGGCATATTCCTGGTTTTGGATTGAAAATAAAGCAATGCTTTGAACACTAAGGTGTTCACACAACCAAATGTATTTCCAGTTAACTCCTCAAAGAAAGAAGGCTAGGTATTTTCTCCATAAAGTAACATGAACTCTTAACTGAGCTCTGGATTTTGTTGCATCTGCTGAAGAGCTGAAAAAAAATCAAAATTTATCTGCCAAATTTTTCCAAGATAAAAGCACAGGCCTTTCATCCCTCCTCTAATTACATATGAAATAACTATCTCATCTGAGCTTTTTTATCTTTTTAATAAAAAAGACATACTTTAGAAATGACAAGTACAGCCTGTAAAGCAAACAGTCAAACATGAGATTTGCCACAAAACAACCTAGACACCATGCCTTAAGAATGAGGCCATTGGAAACTCAATGTGCATTTTGATGTTCTGAGAAGGAGATACTCTCTCAGACCAACATGAGAAGAGAATTCCAAACTTAAAGCTCTTTTCCAGCAGTACTTGCAATAGGTTCTTGGAGGAAAACAATCCAACCCAGGTTCAGTTGTGGTACTGAAGTCCTGAAGCACAGGGGAGAAGATTCTGCTTTCAAACCCATGTTTCAATTACGTATAAAAGAACAAAGCAGCTTTCGCTGCTGGTTTTATAACTTTTTTTTTCAGTTGTTTACAATTTAAATTGATGAGCTTCCTAACCAAATATTTTCACAGAATCAGGGAACTGTCAGAGTTGGAAGGGACCTCTAGAGCTCACCCAGTCCAACTCCCCTGCTGAAGCAGGATTGCCCAGAGCACATCTCTCAGGACTGTATCCAGGTAAGGCTTGGATACCTCCAGGGAAGGAGATTCCATGACCTCCCTGGGCAGCCTCTTCCAGTGCTCCATCACCCTCACCTCAAAGAAGTTTTTCCTCATGTTTGAGCAGAACCTCCTGTGTTCCAGCTTGTACCCATTGCCCCTTGTCCAGTCACTGGAAACCACTGAAGAGTCCAGCTCCATCCTCCTTCAACCCACCCTTTAGGTACTTGTAAACATAGATAAGGTCTGCCCCTCAGCCTTCTCTGCTCCAGGCTAAAGAGTCCCAGCTCTTTGAGCCTTTCCTCATAAGGGAGGTGGCTCCCATACCACTGAATTCAGTGAGCCTTTCCCACTGCCAATGGCTTTGCTCCTATACCTTGTCTCAGAGCAGTCTATTTGGAAGACACCCTGTGCTCTAGGACTGCTGGAGAGAATCAACACTTTTATTCTTAGCCTGACCCTACCTCCATGCTGATGCAGCTCCTTCACACTTGAACGCAGCACATGAGAACTGGACCCATAGCTCAAATCTGGTGGTCCAGTATACATATGTTTTTCTACATTTATCAGCACAAATTTTAGTTTCTTCCAATTCTCACAAGATTTTGTCTCACAATACAGCTATTGTTCCACTCCTAGGCCTTTTACTAGCAGAAGCGAGACATTATTTTCTAACATTCTATAAATAAAATAGCTCCTTCCCCACTGAATCCTTATGGAAAATCCTGAGCTAATCATGTTAACTCTTACAGTTAACAAGCAATAAAACAGGACTAGGAACCTCAACATCTTTTTAACCCTGTAAGTATATGCTGTTTGATGTGCAAAACAAACCTAGGTTTCCCAGCACAACAGAGGCAGAAATTCACGTACAGCCATTTCATCCATGTATGTATACCCAAAGTTCACAGCATTAACCAAAAGAAGTTCTCTTATT
>VXBJ01001268.1:49242-60861 GCA_013400055.1 Nycticryphes semicollaris
GAAGGAAGAAAAACCCCCAAACCCCCATGGCTAACTCTCCCTCTCACACTGTTAATGCAACAAGAATTCTCCAGAGGCTGCTCAGCTCAACTGAAATTCTGTCCTGTAATAAATGCACAGACACAGCTAGAGACAAAACGTCAGAGCAGCACTGTCACTGATCTGGGCTTGATCTTTGGACTTGTAGAAAAGCAAACCAAAAATCACAGAATGAATGAATCACTAAATGAATTAGATGAAATCAAACAGAACTTCCTGAGTTTTAAACTAGTCTTTTAATTACAAATGTTGATGGAATTATTGCACTGGTGAGACAGACACATTCAACTGTTTCAGTGATAATTTCTTTCAACAGAAGATTTTGGATATATGGGTGAGGATACCACTGTTATAAATAAAGGTATAGTTAGACTGTCATTCTGAAGAAGCTGGATACACTAAAAGGAAAACAAGATTAAATAATGGTGATAATGTGGCATATAAATAATGGGAGGTGCTAAATTTGTATTTAAGAGACCAGAGAATGTATTGTCTATTTTTTATACCTATAGTACCAGCGTTCAAGCAATCCCCAATGGTCTTAAAACAAAAAAGCAGCAGAAGGGGGAAAGGAGAGACCAGATTTCAAACGATCACTGCTGAACCGCAGTATGTAAGAGGAAAAAGAAATTTAATCTGCTCAGGACACTTACTCCTTATCATAGTGTGTCTTCAAAAAAAGATTTAATTACTTAAGCTTGGATATATTTGTCAGTATATAGCATGTTACTATATTGGGATTAATGCTCTGAAGCATCTTCCTTTGTCACCTGAGATTTTCCTGGAATGTGTCTCATGTATAACGTTTAGCAATGAGTCTTATGTAAGAGTCCTTCTGCTTCTGTTTCCACAGAGCTTATGCTAAAAACAAGTGACTGATTCAAGTGACACTGGAAGGCTCTTTGAGTGTAATTCTCCTTATTATCTTATCACTGGTCAAGTTACGGAAGTGTGAATCTTATCTAAGGATTACATCTGGAAAGGATCATGATTAAAAAGTATCTCATAATCTATCTCAAATTGTTTATTGTATTCATGCTATTTATTACCTAGCATATACTTAAAAGCCACAGTACATACTGCCATACAGGTATGTAGCTCTGTCTGCAGGCACATATAAACAGCATTACAGAATTCAGATCCAGTTTCCCTTGAAAATGTAACAGAAAAAGTAAAACAGCAAACCCAAAAGGCAAACAGACAAAAAATTCTTGCCTAAGCAGAAAAAAAANAAGTAAAAAAGGTGAAAATAATCCTGAGTGGAACAAAGCACAGTACCTGTATCCAGGGACAGAGAAAAGCAGGAATGTGTTCTTCCCGATAACAAACCATTCCATCAAGGAAGAAGTGTTAAAAGTTGGTCATACATAAAAGTCTTCCTGTTGCTCTGAGAAACTCTCAGTTCGGAGTAGAATTGAAGAATTGTCCTAGGAATGCAAACAAACATCTGTGTTTCTATAACACTTAAAAATTGTATTATCTATGAGCTACTGCAACTTTATCGAGCACCTGTTTTCTTCAGACTGTCTGGAATCTACTTTTGAGTCTCGATCTCTCCAGGTAGCATACTGCATCCCTCCAGAGCCCTAGCAATTTCTTTAGGGACTCTGCCTGGGGCCAGGGGACCAACAGTGCAAGTCACATGTGCAGATACTACCTGAGGAATTAATCTATAAACTCAGTGTCTTATTTGCAGGTTATTTTGAACTCCAGACCAATACAAATTACCTGCAAATTACACTGAAGTAAACTGTATTTCTTAAGCACTTGCAAGATTACAAGCAGTACACATTTACAATCCAGGGCTCTGTGGACTACCTTGGTGGCACTCAAACCCACTAATTTTCTGACATTCCCATAGCACACACAGACATCATGCATAAAGAGAGAGAAAATATCCAGTTACGAGCCAACCAAGAGCTGAAGTCTTGTATCTTTGATCTGAAGAGCTGAAGTCTTTATATCTTTGCTGTCTTTAACCATATAATAACCCTAGTACTGATCAGAGCCAACATTTAGATTAGATGCTCCTATCTGTCTTTTATCCAGGTGAGGAACAACTCCTAAACCAAAAAATGCTGCATTGATCAGCTATCAACTACTTTTTAGGGTAATTACTTTCCTCTTTGGTTCAGTCACACAAAGATACCGCTTCCTTATCACAGGACATCTGTATCCACTCCACAGGGACACTAGTGCACATGATTCAGGGTCTCCTCACACTGTTGTGGAGCTGTTTGTACTCAGACATATGTAAAAAAAATTAAATAATTTAAAAAGCCACAGTAGTAGCATAGACATGACTGTGCTCCACACATACCAGAATAAGGAGTTCTGAGGGAACTGACATCCGATTGCTTCAGAACCATCTTCCTGTTCCATGCTGAACTCCCAGGTAAAAAGCTCATTTTCTTAACTTTGGAAGGGCAAGCAGATTCGGGGTTCGTTTCCAGCAAGAGCAAGTGGCACATTAATTCTGAAGTGGCCTTTGGCCATCTAGCTTCCACTTCATCTAGTTATGTGGTACTAAAACTTCTCCTGGTATGCAAACCTCGTTTATCCTTCCTTTACCACAGAAATAAAGTATTCATAAACTAAAAGCAAAATGCCTTCCAACACCATCCAGCTTGTAAAATAACTCCCTGTAAAGAACAAATCTAACATAGTAAACTGGCCAGTGGCTTTCCAACTTTAAATGGCTAATAGACAGCCAGCTGTTTGCCATGCCATTAAAGTACTCTGATAAACTCCTTACGGCAGGTGGGAGTTAGAATGTGATTTAATAACTGCCAAATGAATCATTTATGAGCAAATCTTATTTTAAGTGGAATGTTTTACTTTATAACGCAAATCTTCCAACTGCACTGCAGACTAGAGCTACAAATTATAATTAAGTATTTTAGAATAAATCATTAACAAATATATTGTGTCCTATAAACAATGATGGTCATTTTTATTGAAGAAGTTAAGTGCTATTCCCTGAATGACTAAGTTTATACATCATACAGTTGACAGCTCAAGTCAAGATGGCATAGGACAGCCCACGATTTACAGAAAACTGTCCTCCAATACAGGAGAACTTGAACTGTATTAGGGGGGCTGGAGGAAGTCTTTTAAAAGCGAAACAACAAAAAACAACCCACAGCCTGAAGAATCCTCTGACTCCTTTAACACAGGACTGCATTATTGCATTCAGCAGGTACCTATGTCTTGCCTCCTGTAAGGCTGTTAGCTCACAAGCTACTGAAGTTATTTTACTACTAAAATATCTCACCAATGAGCGCCCACCAGCTTCCTATAATCAGTTCACTAACTCGAGCAGATTAAATCAATATGAAGACGGGCGAAGAAGTGTCATCCCGCAACACTGTTTCGGGCTACAAGAACTCAGTGTTTTGCTCATGCCAGTTTATAATGGGAAGAAAGAGTTTCCTAGCAGAAAGCAAGGGCAAAAGGGTAAAAGAATATCTACCCCATATGTTAAGGTCTTCAGGATGGGAGTGCTCAAAGTAATTACAGTACTGCTCCAGTAAATGGGCATACTTTTAAGCACAACCCTGATTCACAGGCACCACCCACTTGATTGCTCCTTTCATAAATGCTGCACAATCCATACATCATAAGAAAGCATCAGAAAAGTTTTTGCATAACAGGATTCAAATGGAATGTTAAGTTGTAATGACTCACCTGCTAAAGGTAAAGCCTCCCACTGCTTGAAACTAGAGCCAGATTCATCATCTATTTTGTAGCAGATTGAACTTGTGAGAGCACAAGCAAAACATGAATGCATGAAAAAGTTATGCAGTGTTTGTCTTCTAATCCTGCTGCTAGATAAAAATCTTCTCGGTGAATGTTAGGAATGGGGCACACGGTTTTTCAAGATTGGAATCTAAAGACTTATTTCCCTTCAACTAATTTCTCTAGCAAATTACAAGTCACAGAAGGTAACTAATGTGTTTAGATTATCTCTTTCTTACTCTTGCAGTGTGAACATTAGGTGTGAGTTAAACTGAAACCAAGCACAAGTAAAAGGAAAAAACCCACAACTTTTCAAGAAACAGATATATCATGGAGAGCAATGACAAAGTTATCCCGAAGCACAGATACTAAAGAAACACGAGACTTGCCTCTGTGACACAGCAGGTGAGAGAGATCACTGTGATGGAATTTACTGAAGCTATAGTTAGTTATTAAACTACAGTTTTGAGGTGAGGCCTCAGAGTTGCGGAATATTTACCCATCTGCACTTCCATCACAAAGGAAACACTTTATTCTAGTTTTATGTACATACTTTTATTTCACTGAAAGACAAACAGGTAACTCAAAAGCACTGATTCTATATAAGTTGAGGAGCCACAGTTGTTGTTCGTTTGCGTTTTGTTTCCATGCAAACAAATGAGCTACTCCATAGAAACTGCCACCCACAAAATGACCGATCCTTCCCGCAACACTTACCAGCAGAAAACATTCAAGGAGGACTTCCCTGGAAAGCTTAAATTATACTCTTAAACTCCAGTAATCTTCAAAATCATTTTCACTCCATCAGCACTCACCTGACGAGGGAGTGTTTTTTCTTTTGCAAGTTTATCTTTTTGCCTTTTGAGGTTTTGGTTTTTTTTTTTAAGTTGTAGCATCCACAGCCATCCAGCAGGGCTGAAGTCCACAGCAACACTTTGTGTTGTCTAAAGACTTGAGACCATCACTTATTTAAATAATGCAGATCACAAGCAGTGCTTCATTTGTCTAAGACAACAAGTAGTTGAGAATTCATAAGCTCAGGAACATTTCTCCAGCAGGCCCTTCAGATGCCCTCACTTGGGGCAGTGAGACCCAGCCTGTTGTTTGAGAAGCAAATCTGTATTACATATAGCTATAAGGAGTCCTATTTCAAGGAGAATATTGATAAAATACAATGAAGATTTTTAAAAATTGTAGAAGTATTAACATAATCTTACTATTTCCTGACAATTTCAGACACTAACTTGGTGTCTACTTCTGGTTAGAGTACAGACCATCATGTGCTTTGATGTGAATGACATTGAAGACTAAGGCTCTCAGTCAGCATGGAAATCAGGGGTGCCTGTGTATTCTAAATAAATGGAATATTGCTTTGAAATGCTGTGAAGCTTTATACCGTGGCAGAGGTTTAACAGACTTTTGCAAGGACATGACAACCTTTTGAAAAAAGACACAAAACTAGAGTAAAGCTAAAAGTATGATTTTTCCATAGTTACGGAACATAAAAATACATGCATTTTATAATAAAGTAGTTACAATTTCCTAAAACTATTATGCAATCTAGTCAGTTACTTAAAAATATGCGAACTAATCACACTAACTAATATTATTTAAGCACCCCAATGTAAAGTTGACATTTAGACAGCTCCATTTCACGTATATAACTCATATGTGTAGCCTAGGAAAAAGCGTTACTATTCAGCAAAACCATGACTTCATTCAGTGGCAAAGAAGTGCTCCATTTAAATCTAGTGTTTATGTGTCACAGAACTGAAAAGCATATCTCCGAAGAAAAACAGCAACCGAATTCGCAGACATGGCGCTATCTAAGCCTGGTTTTGCAGAGCTGCTGACCTAATACTCCACTTGAATTAATGAGGGCTGTGTCTATGTAAATCAAGCCTGCGTTGTCCTCTCTGGTACCTACGCAGCAATTTCAGGGGCAAAACCAACAACTGGACATTCCTACAAGACAGACCTTGATCGTACTTCTGGGAGTCTGATCTTCTGTGAGTCTGATCCTTGAATAGGAATGAAGTTGCTATGAGATATCTTTTAAACATTGCTTTCACCCTTTAGTTTATTTGAATAAAACCATATATTATGTCTGCTGTTTCTACTCAGTCTTATTTCTTGCCAGTAGACCTCTTAACTGAAATTATGCTCCCAATTACAACCTTTAAAATCAACAGCATTCAGACTAATATAGCTGTAGAAAGCTTTCTCACTTAATCTTATGAGAAACGGGTGGGGATGAGGAGGGAAGAGACAAAAGAAACATTAAGTGGGATATTTTAAAAGGGTGGATTTTACTATAACCTTTCCAAAAGCATGAACTTTAGAATAACACTAATTCTTTCCAAGACTAAATTAGGGGAAGGTTTCCTCTCAACGGACATTTCAAGGCAAACTCAGAAAACATCCCAAAAGCACTGTGAGTATTAATTTGTCACCATTCTACACTTTGTAGGCAACTGTAATCAAGACGCTTTAATATATTCTCTATTACATGAAAAACGCCAGAGAATTCACCGTGGTGGCACTGCATGGACTTCTGGAAAATATTTAAAGATACTCAGAAGCATAATCCTTGCTGCTCTCCATCCTCATACCATCTTATTTGCCTTAAAGGGTTGCAGCATCCAACATCTTGCCCAGAAACAGAGAGCCATGCTCAGTGCATGTCTGCAATTCTGTATGCAGGCAAGCAACAAAGGAAGCTCTAAGAATGGATTTCCCTCCCCCCGCCCCCCTTTTATTCTTTTTCTCATACAAACTACCAACTGGGACAGGACCAACCTGATCAGCTTTTATTATGACCTTTTGCCAGTGTTGCCATCACTTTTATCTTTATTCGCAATTTAGCTTCTTTCTTACCAATTCTACAATGCAGGAATCCACACAACACATACAGAAATACCAATATAAGTCTAAGGGAATAGCTAGCATTTTAAAAAGCTATCTAAATAAGCCATAAGAATGTAAACAGCAAAAAAATCCTACATACACCCTGCAGGACTGCAGTTTTGGGGCAGGGGGAGGGTTAATGCTCAAATGCTGTAGTGCACTCTACACACAAACAGTAATAAAAATCTATCACTTAATCATTTACATGTTGTGTAAAACAGCAGTCTCCTTTTAGTTAAGAGCTGCTTTATGTTGTTTTCATCAATACAAATGTTGCCCAAGTGATTGTGTGGGAGAATACAAGAACAGACTGTAATAAAATTAAAAATAACTTTCCAAGGAAATAGTATTTGGAAGGATTAATTACAGAAGTTCAAACAGGAGGCCATATGCTTCCCCCTGTCTTTACTATTGAGCATACAGTATGCCTGTAATAAAACAGGGAGGGGGAAAAAAGCTAGTCAAAGCAAACTGATTCAAGGACCAGGTAATGATTCAAGATACCTTTACAATTCCGCGTGACTGAATATACTTTATCAAGTGATTTGACCTCTATACTAAAATTTTAATCAGCTGTGGTCATTTGTGGAATATAATAGTTAGTCCTTTGCTACTATTCCCATATAGCAGGTATTTCTCAATTGCTAAATACACAAAAGAGATTGGTAGTGTGGCTATATTTCCCCTTTACATCAAATTTTCTACTCCCAATATAAGATATACTTCCAAGACAACACAGACCAAAGATTGCAGCTGCAAAAAGTGCATGCATAAAAACTTTAAGAAAGTTCACAAGAATAACTATTTTTTTAAACGCTTTCCATTTAAGTAGCACATAGTAAAAAATGTCATTGCGACTTGACAAAGCTTCACTAAAACCTCACATTAACATACTGTAATAAAAACTGTACGTTCAAGAGTACGTTCAGGCTTAACTTGAGAAAATGGGTTACTTTTCCCTTTGCATGAGAAAAATCTTAACATCTTTCCTTAATTTCATCAGTTGCTTTTGTTTGTTTTTCTAAAAAATACAGCACTGATTTTGTAAGCAAGAGTTGATGGAACTTGACTAGAATTTGCTACTGGAAAAATCAGCAGAGACATAAAACAAATCAGAGAGCCTTTTATTCCAAGTAAATAATGTGCAATATGACCAAGAAGTCAAAATTCTCCAAACATTCATTATTAGGGGTGTTACTCTCTTTCAATTCAACTGAATCTGTAAGATTTTTTAAATGTGATAATAAGTTTACTATATACTGCCATCAGTCCCTTAAAAAGCAGGTAAACACGTGAAATTCAGGTTAAAGATACGATGAAAGTCAGTGACATAAGTTAACAATATGACATATCACTGTGGTGTACGGCCCCAGAATATAAAGTTGGAAGAAGAGGTAAGTATTGGTTCTCATCCCATAGCCTCCATCAAGCATGGTAATAATGAAAATAAATCTTACCTTTATACTTGCATAAATTAATGAAGACAACTATTAAAACACAAGAGTCTGTTGGGGAAAAGCGTTTGAATTTCCCTACGCTCTGCAAGAAGCCACAGCTTTCTTGGAAAATATTTTCTTAAGAAATGTCAAACTGTTCCAGACAAAAAAAAAAAAAGATTAAAAGGAAACAATTGATCATAGCATGTTTTTAAAGCGTATTTAAATAAAGTCTTAAAACCCCCACCCCTATAGAATTATTAATACTTACTAGATGACAGGAAAAAGTAATTGAAATTACTTTTCTTGTTCTCCCCGTATCAGTCTGTTTGAAACTCCTTTTTACCTAATAACATAATGATGCACTGAAAGTTTTCTACAAATGTAAATCCATCACAACTAAAGTGAAAAATCCACTAACAGTAAAGCTGGTTTCTATATTGTTTAAACATAATGCACTACTCAGTCTAAATCATAAGGGAATAAGGCACTTAAAATAGGGTGTCACATTTCGAGGTAATAAATAGCAGATTGATTCAACCTCCCAGTTGATCCTGCAGTTTACTTACATGCAAGATGGAAAATAAAGTACTGAAGCCACTGTGATTTACTTCTCAGAAATGAGACACTCTATATTAGTGTAAATGAATGCAAAAGTCCTGCATTGACAATTTATTACATTCTTAGTCCAAGCCCTGATTAGATCAAATTGCAGTCTGAGCACACTGAATATACCTCACTTCAGTTTCCAGTGAACACCATCAGCTATATATTAAAAAAAAAAAAAAAAAAAGACACCTAAAGTCACCAAACCACAAAGCCCAAAACACAAGCAAAAAAACCTCAACACACACAAAAGCAAAAGCTATTCTCACCCCAAAATACAAAACTAAATTTCTCCAACACGTTCCTTTTTTCAGTCCTGAGGGAAAAGTGTTCTACTCCAACAGAAAATCCATTACTTAAAAATGCTTACCTAGGAATTTCCCCTGGAAACTTTTACTTAAGATAGTAGAATTTGGAGAAATTTTCAACATCAGTAAAGCTCTGAAGCCAGCAGAAATCTCAATATATAAAATGACATTTAATATTAATACCCCAAAGCAGAAGGCAGGAATGACAGTGAAGTACCTCCAGTTCTTCCATTAAACCCCAGACACTTTAGATGTTTTCACATTTGAATTTTATAAGCTTTATTAAGCAAGGATAGCACAGATGGTCTTAAAATAGAAATTATTCCATTTAGATCCTAATTTGCCTACAAAATATTTTCATGGATAAGGATTTACTTAAAACTGAGAGAGACTCTGCAGTGAAATCTCTGACCTACAACCTAATTTTAGCCCAAGTACTGAAGATCAAACACCCATTTTCACTTGACTGTGCATATTTATGAACTGCATCCAAAGAGACTTTTGACTTATTGTCAATGATGCTTTTCAAGACACAGATCACCTTTAAAACGTAATCTCAAAGAAACCAACATGGTCTTGAAAAAAACCAAACACCCACACAATTTTTATGTACCAAAATATTTCTTCATGCAAATTTGAATTTTTTTTGCACACAAAGTACTTTTTTGCACTGAGTTGTATACGTGTCACAGATGTGACATCTCCCCTCTCCCTCATTTCAACTCCGCAAAATATTTGGAATTTTTCTATTTTGAGCACACGAATGCTTCCTTAACATCCAGATCCGATTTCAGTCAGTCTTAGTCCATGACAAATAAACTAATACAAATACTAGCCCAACTACAACGGACATGTGAGGGTCAAAGCTGATTAGAATTGCTTTCAAAACGTGGTTCCGCTGAACTTAACTTTATTTCAAGCGCTTTCAGCAACTATGATAGAAAACCCAATACCCCACGTTCGTAACTATGGGTGCAGCACAGTGGAGATGACAATCAAGACCAGGAAAACTGCCATAAACAAGCCGTTCTGAGAAGCTGACAACGTACATAGCCTTTCGTGACAGAATCCCAAACACTTAATTTCCATCCATATAAACGCTTTCTGCATTGAAATACAAGAGTGGTGTGTCATCTAAAATTTTTACTTATCTGCTGCTGCTTACAGAAAATGTAAATATAAACGTATTCCTCATATATAGAGCATTTTCTGCTGTAAAGGAATTATCAGAATAGTAATATAATTGAAGGAAAACATACTAAAGTACTGATTCTCTTAAATGCATAAAACAATCTGGAAAAGATACTGTTGTACGAGATAGCTTATCTCATAGCATTATAGTTTCCTGTGGTTTTCCAAAGATATTCATAGAAATACTATCTAACAATACTTCCAGCCACAAAATTTATTTACCTCCAAAAGATATTCCAGGACTGACAGGAAAGAGTCAACGATTCCACATTAGTTTCTAGTCTGTTTATTACTGCTATTCAATTTCTTTCCAGAGACCCCTGCTCTGCTCCTTCCAGGAGGCGCATCGATATTCCTTATTGTTCCCACAACAGAGCAAACATCGAGATGAACGTTCGATTTTCAAAGCGAAGTACAGGAGACCAAAGCAGCAACAGCTTTTATAGTTTTCCTCCTTTCTCGAGTAAGACTAGGTACAACTTTGTCAAACTAAAGTACAAAGGACCTCTTGTGCCTGTGCACCTCCACTCTGTGAGCTCAGCATGCTGGACTTCAAGACTCCACGGAAATTCGTGGCCTTCAGTTCAGACACGGTTAAGGAGGCCCATACCTGCATTTCAATTTAAGGCCATCTTTACTCAGCTCAAGAGAATACCAAAACCACTTCAGAATTCCCATAGCTAGGATAAATCTCTTATGCAAGTGACCCAAAACGGTCTCTCATTTCACATCACAGGAACCCCTTCCCCCAAGCCCTTCTCCTGTTGTGATCTTTTGGAAAATAATAGGATTATTTCACTTTTTACCACGCACTGGCTTAACAATATGCAGATTTTCAGCTGCATCATCTCTTCTTAATTTTTGGGTAACTGGCATATGTAGAACAGCGTTTCAGCTTTTACTTTGACTCTAATCTTTGTTACTTTCTGCAACTCATGTAGTTCTTGGCTTTTTTACTGAGCCAGTCATTCTCCTTTTCCACTGGAGTTATCTCCATGAGAGCCCCAGCCTGATGAGATCTCACCAGCCTGCTTCATTCTCACCCTTCCTGGCCAATCTAGTGCCTCAGTGCTGAAAATCTCTTCTTGCTGATTTTCAAAGCTAATTTTCATTTGCTTTACCATGTAGCTTATTGTGACCAGTCAGCCCATGAGAAGGCATTACACTTCAACACTTTGCCAGTATGTGATGTTTTCACTAAAACATAATTATCTTCCCAGAATGTCAAGAGTATGTGAAAATCTGGCAGGGAGGTTAGGGGCAGGGGGGTTTTATTGTTTCATTAGTGGTTTTTGGAGGAGATTGTGGTGGGTTTTTTGGGGGGAGGGCTTTGGTTTTGGGTTTTTTGTATCTTTGTGGGGATTTTTTTGTTTATTTGTTTTTGTTTTTGTTTT
>VXBJ01001268.1:60866-128731 GCA_013400055.1 Nycticryphes semicollaris
TTTTTTTTTTTTTTTTTTTTTTTTTTTTTTTTTTTTTTTTTTTTAAAAGAAGGCTTTTCTTCTCCTCCTAGGACTTCCGTAACAAAATTTAAGACTGTAGGCACCAACAACTGATCATCTTTGGTAAAAAAGCATGCTTCCAAATCCAAGGAAAAGACTATTGTGTAATTTTAAAACATTATTACAATTTTGAATAAGATTCATAGAAAACAACTATACAATCATTGTGCAGTGCTGACATTCCAAGGCACATATATGTACTCTCAAATTTCAAATTAAAAAAAGAAAAGTCCTGATTTCAGGTGGCCTTATCAAACCATTTCAAAGCACATGCTAAAGAAACACCAAAAAAAAGCATGTGCAAGTAGAAAAAAAAAAAAAAAAGAGTTCAAAAATAATCAACCTGCCTCCAGCCCCAGAACAAAGCAGTTAATGGATATAAGTTTCAAACGTGGCATTTGGGATGGAAAGGACTAAGACTTTTAGTATTGCTCATTCACTGCTTACTAGAGCTTCATTGTGGCTTTGCTGAACAACAGAAAGTTTCTTGCTATCTCCAGCTACTGCTGCGATATCACACTGAGCTCAGTTTTCAAACCAGCTCTTCCAAATTCAGAAGATGGCTAAGAAAATGCTTTTAGAGTTATCTCTCTGGCAGAAAAGGTGTAGTACAATGACAACAGAATGATTTAGAAAGGAGCCCAGGCTAGTATGTGGACTGCTTCCACCAAAAGCCCTCCAAAGCAGAATGTTCTTAGCAGTATACTCAGCGCAATTCCCTCAGCTTTTGAAGCAAACACCTCCCAGGAACAGGTAGAAGCTGGCAGGACTCTCTTCAGCTTCATGTAAACTAGAGCAGGTTCCCAAGTGCTCCATACAGCCAGGGTTGCCTCACTGAGCGCCTGAGATTCAGTCTTCACGAAAGGAGCATTCTAAAGGCTGCACATCTTTCATTATGAATCCTCTAATTAAACTTCGATAAATAATAGTCAGGTGTAGCCACTCAAATAATCACATATAGATCCATATCTATTGCAAAATGCAGGTGATTTTTAAAAACAAGCTTTTCTAAGGGCATGTTATTCTATGGAGCAAGAGTGGAGTCTTTGCAGCCTTTTTGTCATACTTTCTTTGGTAAGGATATAATTCACATGTAATGCTAAAATATAAACATTATAGAGGAAAAAGATCTTAAATGTTTTGATACTTAAATTAGTTATCTTTCTCCAATGGATTATAGCGATTAATGAATCCCAATTTCACAGATAATTTTTTCTACACATTTAATTTAACATTATTCAAGACCCTTTTTGCACCTGAAAAATATTTATCCTCACATTCTTCTAGTAATATGAGTCTGAGTTACATAAAGCCTCCACTGATATCTTTAAAATAGCACACTTGCTGTACTCTAGCATATTCTCAGTCTGCTGATAATAAATATTCAATTGCTTAATATTTGTTAAAATTTTATGCATAATATATTCATTTTTCATTTATGTGTTATATTCAGTTTCCTACAAAAGCAGTTCAATGTTCTTAGCTTTCAGCACAACAAAATCAAACAGATGTACTAGTAAGCTGCTTGCTTTCTTTTAAATAAATAAAACATATAGTAGCCTTTAAATACCAGGAAAAAAAAACAGTAGATTTCAGGTATACCTCTGCAATTTCTCCACGTATAAGCATGCAAATGACTGGTTAAATGGCATCTCCTTCCACAGACTTTTTATATTCAAAATTACACCAGGTGTACCTTGTAAATATGTTTGTTGAATACAGTGTCTTTTGCCAACAAAAACCCCCAAATATTTGACAAATGAGGGTCATGTAAACTATTTTTAATAAAGGCAGAAAGCAATATTGTGGTAACAGACTACAATTAGCAATGTTTTAATAAAGTTCCAGTTAAAAAGTGGTTTTCTGGGACTACCTGAGAGCTCTTTGTAAAATGTCTGATGTCTGTGCCAGTGTGGATCTATAAATGAACAGCCCTTGTCTTCAAAATCCAAACTAGCAGATTTTTATTTTTTTTTTTGTAATATTAAGGACCTTGAACAAGGAGTAGGGAGTAATTCAGTACTTTAATCTACTAAATATTTTAAAGATTTGTCATCTGCACTTTAACGTCTATCTTTTCACCAGGTGCATAATAGCTTTGACACGGCAAAAGAAGGATCTATACATATCTCTTATGCCATAAAACACTAATCAGTGTAAACTTCAAAGCTTTTATTTGAGAGTGTAAACCTCTAAGAAAGATTAGATAACTACTGAGCAGGTGCAATCCAGGAACAAAAATAGATGGAAACATAATAAAGGAAGCCAGACAAAGCTGTTGTTAAAAAAAAATTCTGTCCTTAAAGAGGAATGGCTATAGTAAAAAAGAAATTAAGATGTAATTACCACATCTGATAAGGATAACCAAGCATTTTGTAGAAATTTCTTCAAATTTTGAGGTCATCATCTAAAGGTAAATATATTCTTTTAGATTTCACTTTTGCACAAGCAAATTTTTATGTTTTCTTCTCTTGCAGTCATGTTCAACATTCTATAAAAAAGCCTAAAATATAATTACATTCACATTAAAGGGTACAATGTAGAGTTCTAACTTGCACAATATTTGACAGTTTTCTTTAAAACAATAAAACTGTATGATACAAGCATTTGTTGCAATACAATTTTATATAGGAGCATTGGAGACTGGAATTCCAATGTTGTAATGTTCATTGAAGCCAATAATGCTACAGCCACCTCTAATGTTCAAGTAATAGTCACATACTGAAGCACTTACAGGCACCCTGATGAATTAAGGCATTTATGTAATGGGATTAAGTTCACACTTAAGTATTTCAAGCATTGTCCACCTCTTACTTTCCATTGTGAACTGGAACTAACCACGAAGAGACAAACATAAGCTAAACAGACATGGAAACTTTGCTATTTTTGTCTTATGATAACGCATTTCATACACATCCAAACTAAAGAACAGAAAAGCTTTGCATTTCATTCTATAGTTTTCAAATAAAACGTTTGATTGTTCTCGTGTGTGATGAGAATGGACAAGTATTAAAGTGATAGCTTAGCACACAGAAATAAAAGCATGAGTCTGCTACCAGCAATCACCGCCAGATCTGTAAAACTAATCAGCAATAGAAGAAGGTTGTTTGCAAAGTGCTAATAGTAATAATGACTTTTGGCTTTTAAAGCATGGATATTAATATCTGTTTCCTGAAACACCATATCCCTTTCCATTGCAGGCAAGTACATACTTTTCTCTTCTGCATATTTTGTTTGGGGGTTTTTGGTCAGGTTTTTTGTTGTGATTTGTTTTTCTTCCTTCCACTCAGGAAGTTTGGCTCAGTCAGGCAAATGAGATTGGTTGCTTTGCTGTTTATCACATTCTGTATCACAAAAACCACTGGCTACTTACAACAGCATCCTTCTTTCTTCCTATTCTGACATGGTATGTTTTTCTAAGCAATACAGTTGTTCTATTCTCATTACTCCAATTAACCTGTGAATTTAAATCAGCTTTCATAAAGGGTACAAGAAGCAGTTCTGATCAGAAACAAACCTTCATCTTTTGCTTTAGAGAGAACACAGACTTTAGATACAATATGCTAGGAAGCCAGCACCTATACAAGCTATTAAACTAGATGCTTAATTCTGGGCAAAATGTTTTTTTCTGGGGGTGCAGCAGAAGCATATTCTACACTGAAATTCCAGTAACACTTTTAAAACAATGTTCTGCCTCTCAGAACAGAGTATTAGGCTGCTACTTACAGCACAGGAGACAAATTTTAGCTACTTTTGGTCTGTGAGAAGAAAAATGCCAACTTTCGTAATACAGTCATCGTATTCAGACAGCTATTTCTTTAGGCAGCTTGCAATATCCCATACCTATCAAACTGCCCAGTGCAGTGTTCTCAAACTGCTTTTATGCTCTAAGGCTCTGAATAAAGCTGCACTTGAGTCAGCCAGCGATGGGGATCATACAACCAAAAAATCATCTCGTGTAAAATCCCGGGCATGTTCCCACGGACGGGAGAATTTATAGTGGTTAGTAGGCAGTAACACCTTGCTCAAGTAGCTCTTCTCCTGGTGCATATAAACTAATTTAATACATTCACATCACCAACTTACATATCACATCCTTACCACATCACTGCCACTCCATCTTTTCTATTGGAATACTGTCACATTTTCACTCCCAGAGAGTTCTTGGCATTAGACTGGAGAGAACACGAACTGCTATGAAATGAAAGCACCTGATCTTTTAGTTAAAAACACTGAAGCACATGTGTAACACCTTGGTTGGAATTATAGCTGTTTTCTGTATTTTGCTCAGATAAAGTTACTATCCACAGCTTTGCTTATTCACTTGTGAACTGTATTTCTAGAGTTGTCTACTCATAGCTTACCTGTCTAATATTTTATATAAAACAGATCCATATCTCACTGGAAAACCGCCCAGTCAAACATCTTCATAGAAAGATGCCATCATAGTTTGGCACAAAAATATTAAAATGTTTTTTTCTGAATATATGACATTTTCATTCTTAAAATGACATGGAACATGCCATAACAACAACAACAACAACAAGATTACATTATTATGTATTCAACCTGCTACGCAACATCAATCTATTTTCCATCTGATTTCCAAAGTAAACTGAGAATCAAGATAACATTTATTATTCCCCGTAAGATACCACCATATGAAGTAGGTTTTTTTCATTTCACTCCTTTTAGAATCACAAATTTAAATATTGACTACCTTCAAGTTTAAATGCTCTAGTAACTTGTACATACAAACCTGGTTCCTTTGGAAGTGAATTCTCAGTAAGAAACACGTGATTATACGACACAAAGTACACATACAGGCTGGTCCACAAAATTCACATGTAGAATGTTTCTTATAAGGAAAGAAAGGAAAGGAGAGTCTCCAGCATGTAGTCTTCGAGAAACAGTCTGTCTTGGGGCCACTATGAGAGGGCCCAGGCAGCCGTCACAGAGTCCTGCTTCCACCAAGGGATGGCAGAGGAGCCCACCCAGGCCCTCAACAACTGACAAGAGTTAAGCATGACAGGAAAGGGCTACTGTACAAAAATCAGGGCAAGCACACACTATTTCAGAGTGGGACCTGTTACTAATGGGTACAGAGGCATGTAATGTGTCAGAGAAAACAGCAAAGTGGTGACAAGAGTTGCAGTACAAGAAATCTCTCTAGTTCGAATGAGAGCCATCACAGGTCACATGAGTCATCTCAAATGCATTCATTTTTGTGATTGTGGACAAAGAAACCTGCAGGACTACCACCAAGTCACTTGCATTTACAAATGTTACTTATTCCCACTTATATCGAAGTACTCTTGTTCCAGGCTTTATATTTTAGTTGCTGTAATTAACAGTGCTTAACACCCTTCTTCCCTGGTGGGCATCAGAGAGATGAGACAATTGCTCTCACCTTTGCAATGCCAAAAAAACCAACCTAAGACACCGTGTAAAGCAACAGGCACAATGTGCATTGAGCAAGTAGGGACACAACAGAAAAAACAACTTTGGACTGAGGTGACAACCTATCTAAATGACAAGTTTAGAAACCCCTCATTTCTGCATTAAAATAATAAGTTATATAATAATCACTTTGACTCCTCCTTTCTAAAGGAATAAGTCATTTCCTTGCTGTCTTTGAAACTGTCACTTGGTGATGCTGGGTAGCTACTGGTACTGAATAGCAAACCCCATCCAACTTTCATTTATTTTGAGCTGTGAAGAAAGGAAACTAATGAACTGTGAATAATCAAGACATTTATATTGCAAAACTAACATGTCTGTGTAAGGCCTAAGATTCTTATCCAATATGGCTAATGTGGCACACAAACTATCATTTTTAGCATGGGGCTACTTCATTTCATTAGATGTCATTTTCTTTTTTGTACCAGATGTTTCATTTTCTATTACTTTTATCAATCAGTTACTCTGATTCAGCAGTGTTAAAAACCAAAAAAAAAATAATCAAATACCTAAACTACAAAACCTTAGTTCATGTACTGTGCCCAAAATAAACCCAGCTATTGCTCACTTTGTGGAACAGGTATACAAAAGATTTTCAAAAAGAATTCATCAAGACAGAGAATGATGCATGAGCCTATTCACTTCTGAGGCATGTCAATAAAACCAGTGAAGTGGGATACTTTGTACTCAAGCTCTCCTGTTCCATATGAACAGCTAAGTTTAACTAGCTAAGAGAAACTGCTTATTTGCTAGACAGAAGCTCAGTATAAAGAGAATAATATATGCATTAGATATTTTTATTAAAGCAGAGTGTACGTGTATATATATAAATCAGAAAATAATCTAAAATAGAAAATGTGACTTGAAAACATTTTTATGCAAAAGGTTCTAGTTTCAAGCAATGAAGTATTTGCAAGTAACAAACATACATTGGTTTAAGGAACATATCAGTTGTTCTAACAACTGACACTTGAACAATAAAGCATAAACCCCACTTGTAAATTGGCTGAAGCTATTCCAACTTACCTACCTATTCTAAATCCTTGTTCAACAGATAAGCAGAGACTAGTTTCAGTCAGGAGTTCTACTCCAGTAGAAGGTAAAAAGAGTAACGTGTCGTTTAAATAAAGCTCTCACTAAAACCCAGCAGCCGGCACAGTGAGGATCCACAAGTAGTTGTTACAGATTATGTCTGTTAATGACAGAGCTATTTTTTCCTGAATAAGTTTGGGGGTATTCTGTAGGTTGTCGTTCTCATTTTACCTTTCTACTTGGCACATTAGAAACTGAAATTCTCCTTAATGACAGTAAGTTATTAGTTGATAGCAAACAAGCTTGCCCTTCTTACGCGCTGACCAGGTCACACAAAGAAGAGGAGGGAGGTGAGTAGCCACATTAAAATGCTTTCTCGTCCCCCAAATCCCTCAGGGGAAGGTCCTTACTACTGTGCCAATGAATTTCTTATGGCTGCCTCCATCATAAATACTCTGATTAAAATGTAAATTCAGCCAACCTATCAGCTTCCCATTAAGAGGACTCTTTAAAAACACCATTAATCAGCTGAGAGATATGTAGTGAAATACCACTTATCAATTCTAACTGCTTATGACAGTTAACAAAGCTTTATATTTGCCCCAAACATGTGCTGATCTATCAATTATGCCAGGGTTCACTCTCACGCTAATTGTACATTTTCTTCTCTAATGCATTTTTGCTGTTATCTCATAGGCTAATGAAAGCCAGGAAATCAATACATATAAATTATACATGCAAAGAAGGACTGCTGTGAACATAAAGTTTCTAATTAATTGCACTTGATTAATTTATATCCTTTAATTATCTTGCTAAGCCACAAACAACATAAATATTCTTGCAATCTGGTTATTGCTATGTCAGTCATAAAAAAAAAAGCAGACACAGTAAATCTATGAAATCTAGCAAACTCCATTGCCAAAAAACATGGTATAGCATAACACATAAATATAACAGGACTTACTCAAGACACCTATGAATAATTCTAGCGTGACAAATTACCACTAAATATGTTGTATAGTTATTTGAATAAGGTTATAATGATGTTATAACTTTCAACGTAGTGTACGGGGTAAGCAAATTGCAGACTTATCAGGCAGGACTGTGGAGGCTGTTAGCTGCATTTATAAAACAAATTTGCAATACAGGTGTAAGTGATACCGATATCTGATTGGTTAGGGTCGGGGACAAAATTGTCAGGATTCTATAAATTCGGGTATTGCTATTTTTCTGCACTTCAGATCACATGATAATGTGGTTTTGGAGTTCTCTGAAAGCCAGAAATGCAGTCTCTGAAAGCCAGTCAGGACACAATAATGACAGACCCAACTCCAAGAGTTAAATAAGAGCTACTGCACCATCTTTTGTAAGAGGCAACTGACCAAAAATAAATTCTTCCATTACACGAGTAGCTGTAACTGCAGATACTTCCCCCCGCCCTTTCAAATTTTGTGTACTTTGTTAAGCCAACCATATGTCACTGTTCTGAAATCTAATCCTATCAATCCACCAGGTTTGCTCTTAGTCCTACACAACAGCATATTACTGAATATCTGTATCTACAACTTTCATAAACGTGTTAAAAGAAACTGTATCTGTCTACAGGGAGACTCAGACAGAGACCATCTGTCAGTGACTAAAGCTATTCTTTAAAAAAGAAAACATTCATCTGGGATTTACCCTTTACAGAGTAAACCCACTTAACCTCACAATAAGATTAACTGTTATTTGTTTTCATTAAACAAAAATGACCATGCTAATATGCATTTAATAGTACTACCAATGAGAGAAATATCAACTCCAATTTTTAAATGCCTTAAAACCATAAAACTTGCTATTTCACAACAGCTACTTTATTATTCATAGATAACTTTCATTTTTCACGACAAGCTTTCTTCCCGGAAGTTGAAACTAAAAAAAAAGGGGGGTATATATTGGAATTAAGACAGCAGGCTCTTGAGCCTGCCACACATCATAGATAGAAATGACCATATATAAATTAAGTCTGAACGATGCATATAAAAACCCAATACCTTTGGAGCACTGATGATTTTCACCTGTGCCCTCAACATCTAGGCATTTACAAAGGAAGGTATTTAACTAGATTGATTGTACAAGGCTGCCTGAGTAGAGTTCGTGCCATGTAACGGAGACTGTGCCGCTCTCTGCAGCAGCACAAGTCACTGAACCAGCCTGAAGCTATACTGAAAAATACTGCAATGGCTCTTCTTGGGCTGACAAAACACACTAGTACTGTCATCCAAGACCCCCTCTTCTACTGTGGAAAAACACAGTAGGAGAAACCTTTAAATGGAGGCAACCCCTTCTCTCCCAATTTTGCCTTTTTTTTCTTTTCTTTTTAGACCAAGTTAATGAGATGTGCAATGGCAATAAGGAGTATCCTAAAACATACAGGGCTGAGGTGCAAAATCCCTCATAAAATTAATTCCCAGATGCCCGGGAATTGCTTATAACTCTGCCTCTACAGTAACCTAGATCAGAACCAAAAAAAGTGTCCTTCTCCCCTCGGCAAAAGTCTGAAAAGAGCTCCGTGAAGTCTATTTGCACTGTAGGAATAACTCAAATCTACTGGAACCAGGGGGAATATATTTACCAGGTTCAGTTAACTTTGCATCCAGCTTTCTCCATTAGTGGTAGTGGCACTGTATAATCAATAAACATTAAGACAAAGCAATCATACAATCATTTTCTCAGTGAGAAATTGGCATATGCTATAAATAAGAATAATTAAATTGATGAGAGGAATCATTATTACAATTCAGTGCAGCTAAAAAGGTTGTTCCTAGAACAGAGAATCCAGAAAATACCAGCTTCTTCCCCTCAAACACAAAGTATACTAAGAACCAGAAGCAGAGGAAAAACCCTTGGGCATGCAAATCTTCGCTTCTTATTCTACGAGTGAACAGTTGTTGCATTACTTGAATATACTGTATTTAAGATCCAACATTGGAGGAAAAAAAGGTCTTCTAGTACACAGAAAGCACTATACAGAAGCAGATATTTTTAACTCTTATTTTAATAGACATTAAATCTAGATGACGATACATGATCGGTCACTTCAAAGCTGCTACAATCTGTTTTCTGTTGGACGGGTGGTACGATGACAAGTTTTTAAACAGCGAAATCAAACCTTTGACATCATTTGTGCTGACTTCTAAGTGTTTCTTCCCTGCCAAGGGAGCAGCTTCAGACTGGCATTGCCCAGTGTTTTGTACTGTCCGTAAAGCTGTAGCTGGACAATGAACTTTGTGTTTTCATTACTTCACAGAAAGAACGGTGAAGAGTGAAATTGAGAAAGGTGCGAATTACCCAGGATCACGTTCAGCTACCAATAAAGGTCTGACATAGGACTTGCCAGGAAGTTACAGCACAGAACACTCGATGTTCACACCGGGAAAACCTTTTATCCATCCAAAAAAGCATCAGTTCCCAGAAGGAAAAAACTCCAAAGTATGTAACTTCCAGAGTTCACTGGATTTGTCACTTCAGACACAGAGCACCTAGATAGAAGCAGAGCACTGAGGTTTGACTGCAATTACCTTATCTTTCCTATTTTTAGTGACAGGACCAGATTATTTTAAGTGCATTTTATAGAACACCCTTCTTTACTGAAATATAAAGACTGTAATAAAGACAATACAATGTTTTGAAACTGTTTTAAATCCTTCACTCAGCTTTGCTTCTACAGATTTAACATGTAGGGGTTCTAATCTTACTGCTACTAATTAGAGCTTTAGTGTAATTGTGCCAACAGGGTGCTTGGCATAATAATTACTATTGAGAGATTCTGGTGGAGCAGTAACGTGCCCACATAATACAGATATGTCTAATATTATACAGCAGTCACCTTTGTATGTTGACTTTTAAGTTGGATTTTAACCAAGTAAGGGGTTATTTTGCCTTTATTATAAAGCTCAAAAGACGTATACATATGTATGATTTAGCTATTCATTTTTCCCTCTTTGATTCTTTTGAATATTAATTAGACAGAAGAAAACTAGAAGGCACATTTTATTCCACATCCTTCATAATTTAGTCTAGTTTGGCATGGGAAAATGAACAAAAATGCTTATATTGGCAGGTCATACTTCTAATGTAATATTAGACTTTCTTAGGATAATGTCCTCAGCTGCAAAGTTCACCATAATACACAACAAATTGAACTAAAAACAGAGGATGAGTAAGACTTGAAAATCTGCAGTTAGAAAGTGCCTGCGCTGCATTCCATTACAGTCTTACCGGCTTTGAAACAAATCTTTATGTGACTATTTGAATAAATCTGTCCAGTGACACATAAGACTTAAACCTAAGGGACAATGCAGGAAGGCTAACAAAGATACAGAAGAGCATTTTTGAACAGAAGATTTTTACCTCTAGAATAGTAACGTTCACTATCTTACTAACAAGTTTCAGATAATGAAACTTTGTTCACGATGTAAATCTATAGTGAAAGAACACTTACCAGCACCGAGATGTTTTGTTTGGTTTTGTGGGTTTTTTTACCTCTAGAAATATCAGCTTCAGCCACATAATCATTAAAAAAAAAAAAAAAAATTATATCTTAATGATGGATATTTAAGAAAGACTTCAAAAGCAATTTAAACATGCAAGCCCTGCACAATAAAATAAAACAAAAAGCAATAGGCCTTTTCAGTCTATCTGTAGAATCTTCTTTTTTTTAAAAAAAGTGAACTCTTTAAAAGAAAATGTACAGCATGGAGCCTGAACCAGAGCTCCATCTAGAACAGACAAGCTTGTTTTTACTGCCCCTTAGTGCTTCCCTTTTAAAGTGACAGGAAACCAATTTCTGATTACAAATCAATAGGTTAGCCTGCTACCATCAGACAGTAAATTTAGCTGCTGATATTAGACCACAGAAGAAGGTCTCAGAAGAGACCAGGTGTTGCCATTTTGGTGCAGACAAAACCCAGTAAACAGCATTGCTTTTCTGCAACTCCGTATTTTCAAGGAACAGTTCTTACAGGGTAAGTCACGTGTGGATTATTTATCATTTGTGGGTCGCCACCAGAACAAAAACTGCAACAAACGTTATCACATACATAAAGCGCATAAATTTAAGTCTGAAAACCACGAGCCTTTGAAATGTGCTGTATTAGTTAATATAGTGGAAACAAAAAGTATGTATGCTCCTGTCACACAAAATACCTTTTGATGAAGTCTCTTTTTTCTTTAAGCTTTTAAGATAATCTTAGAGAAATCATCAAACTATAAAAAGAAATCAATGAAACAGAAAAGGTTCCCATCACCCCTAAAAAAATCCATAACTTTTGCATTTTAATAGAGACACTACAAGACTATACCAGTCATTTTCTTTCTGATGTGTTCCTTTGATTTCACTCTTATCTCACAGGACTCTTGACTTTCCTGAGAAAGGGATTATTGAATTGTATGTCTCCCTCAGATGCTCTTGATCATTCAAGTAGTCTGTACTTAAGAACGCTACAGAGTCTGCTCAGCTGCTGGCTCCTTGGGAACTCATCAGGGACTGTCATCTTAATATTAATTGGGTTTTGTGCAGGAATCCGAGTCCCACAATGAGAGGGTTTCAAGAGAGAAGATTATGCCCAAAGCCAGATATAAAGACAAACATATTTAGCACAACAATTATGATAATTGCAGAAACACTCTGAGAAATAAGTAAATCTGATTAAGGGCACTTCTACATGATCAAATATTAATCTGATGTCTTCACTCTAACCTGGTTTGAACATAAGAGGCTTCTTATGGTTTTATGTATTAACAGATTTGTAGAAGCTGAACTCATAGTACCTAATAATATGGTACATCTAAGTCAATACAGTAAAAGGATCTTTACGGAATGTAATCCACTTAAATTAAAAATAGACACAGATTGAATCATAAAGCTTAAATTAAAATTGACATAGAGTCAATCAATAAAGCATTTTATATAAAGTCTTGTATAAACTACCACAACATTTTCAATCTGGTAGCATAAAAATGCGTGTATTTCTTTTTACTAAATAAAGACTGCATCACTTCTGAACAAATCATCATAAATACCACTCAGACAAAGACTTAAAAGTTTCCAGACTCACAAAACATGCAGCAAATTAAGTACACCTATATTTGCAGATGCGTGACGTGTTTCTCTTTAAAAATATGTGTATTAGCTGTAGAGATTTGATGTATCCAATTAAACCACTTTATCTTTAAAATCACCATGATGTATAATATCTGTGGGCCAACAATGTGTATTTGAGTGCTGAGTAATAAGACGGTGGAAGCAAAATAATAAAACTGTTTGCAAGCCTGATTTTTCTATGCATTCCCAAACTTGTATATAAACCCAGAAATATACATATACAGACCCCTCCATCAAAAATCCATACAAAGTCATGTTTAGTGTTGTGTACAGATTCTATTTATTACTATCATGACAAATATTTTTAGTTTGTTATGCACAGATCAGTTTTGAATAAATCTTAAACTAATATATGCAGTATGCATACTTTTCAATATAAATTTGCACAGCTAAGAAGGGATGCCTGAGAGCATCTACACTACATTTGCATATACTTAAGTTAACTCAGATGAAAGCTCCCACGTATAGCTAAGTTTTCAAAATCAAACATAAAGCATCTGAAAACTATTACAGCAATATATGCCCGCAAAAATGGATAATATATCAAAAATTGTAATACAAAAATGAGTTATTTCAACTTGAGAAACACACACGTGGATATCTATCCATCCATCTTTATTTGTAAGTATTAACCACATATAAACCTCACGTGAAAGGTAAATCTTGCCAGCATGGCTTACCTCCCATAGTAATTAGGCTTGTGTTTCTGCTTTATTAACTCTGATACAACGGTGTCCTGCCCTCTGTCACCAGGGGTACTAATAGATGATAATCACTACGATTTGGAAACCATGCAAATTAAATGATGAAGTGAGATGAAGTGTAGTAATGCAATGAGCTCAAGGACAAGCAAGTTAGTAATTTCAATAATCATTTACAGGATATTAAATAGGAAATACATGAATAAATTAGACCAGTTTATCACAAAAACAACAACTTACAAGTTAATTATACATTTTCATGAAATATTAATATTTTAAAGATGATATTAAAAAGTTTGCCTTATGCAAAATAGTTTATTTACCCCTAAAAGAAACATCAGAAGTGTATCCCTTGTTTATAAATGCAATGAAGTCTCTACAAGATTTAGCACTCCCTATGGACAATTTTAATTTCGTGTAGAGAGCAAGTATATTTTTCCAGCCCATTGAATGCAGGCTTGTATTAGTATACTGGAAATACATTCTCATCTGCACTACTACAATGCTGAAGACATGATACTGATTCTTAGCTTCTAACTAGACATTTTCATCCATTCATCTCAGCACTACTACTGCAAACTGACTGTTAATTTTTTTTAAAGCAAGTGCTTAATTACACAGAAGCATAATTCAACCGACAAAAGTCACTTAACTACAAACAGTTGTCAGCATTTTCTTTTTTTTTAGAAGTTTTTAAACTGTTACACTTGTGATGAATATCATAATTTTACAGTAATTCCAAAAAGAAGCTTCAAATTCTGAAGTGTGTTTAATGAAAGATTTCCTTTAAAAAAAAAATCATCAGGTTCATAAGAGACAATTAAAGCACTGACATGAAGATTTTAAGTCTGAACATTGCTCCTGTGCTCAACTGCCTTTTCAAATCCATACTTTGGTAACTTATCAATAACACATTCTTATCA
Source organism: Nycticryphes semicollaris (assembly GCA_013400055.1). NCBI lineage: Eukaryota > Metazoa > Chordata > Aves > Charadriiformes > Rostratulidae > Nycticryphes > Nycticryphes semicollaris. The sequence goes on from VXBJ01001268.1 coordinate 75,188, forward strand.
CATTTATTCTTTTCAATACACAAGACAGTTTCAAAGTCTTACTTGTTTCAATGTAAACGGACTCCCACATTTTTAGACATTAGAAATGTATTTCAGCATATTTATTAAAAGCCAAACATGCTTCAGTGTAAGCTAAAAATTTAAAAACATAAGTGAAAAATTTTTCTGTCAAACAGGTTTGTTTTTTTTTTTTAATAAGTAAGCAGGTTAATACAGCTACTTGAATTGGTCAATTATTTAAAAAAAGCCCTGGTTCTTGGGAAAACAATTTACGTCATTGAAATCAAAATCACATTTTCCTAGTAGTTTTCTAAACCAATACATTCACCTCTGAAGAGCTCATCCTAATATTAATAGTTCTGAATTCTATTAGATACAAGTTTCACACTGGAATGCTCTGAAGAGACATAATTCTGCCTGGGTCTGTATTGGTCACGTTGAAAGCAATTACACTGCATTCTGTTTCAAACTAACCAAGTTTGGTACATTTTTAAACAGCACATATAAATAAAAACCCCCACCAAACTATTCACACCTTGTTAATGCATACTGATACAAAAATAATATTTTATTCTATGAAGTGGTAAGATGAAAGCAATATAATTTCTGAACTAAAAGCGAGTTGTGCATGCAAAACCTATTTTAAATTACGTCAGAACTTTTAACAGCATAGGTCTGCTCTCTGCTGATCTTACAATCTACAAAGGATGTATTTCACTACAGTGCCACAAAATGTATGTAACTCACATAATACCATTCCATCTTGTATTTAAAATGCTCAAACACTATGATTTCAAAAAAGCATCCTAAAAATTACAGTATCTCTCTTTGAAGAGGAAAGGCTTAATAGACAAAAGAAGTACAGATACTTTGCTAATAATCATGCAACTAGCTACTTTCTGTTCTGAGGAATTGTTTTCTATAGTTAGCATGTTTACATCCATTCAATTCTAGATGCAGATTATGGCAATTAGATATTTATCCTCCTTAATGTACACTGTTTTTATTTATGTTGAACTTGAATCCATTATCAGAAACAAAGCTGCATACATATAACCCTAACCAATCGCTGGAGATGCACACAGACTACTGCTTGTTTACTTTGGGTAGACTAATCTTATGGCATGCATTAAAAATGTTGTACTTGTCACTGACTAATACAACAAATTGAAACCTTGGAACGATCTTATTTACAATTCAAGTACTCCATGTTTGATTCTTGCATCAGAATTTTCAGTTAACCCTTTTGTTAAATAACTGAACCTCAGAGCAATGTACAGCTACACTGCAATTTTAAACGAAATATAACATCTTTTCATTTGTTACACATAGGTCCGATTTAAAAGATACAACCAGAGCGTTGTATGCAGTTAGGATGCAGTATATAATTGAATATTTCGACTGTTTTGTGCTATTCACACAGCTAGGGCTATTGTTAAAAGAAAAAAACCGAACTTTCCCTCATCTGTATTCCATAAATAAAAGGCTTAGCTGCTGTTTTTACTTACAGTTCCCAGAGTTTCTTTCTCTTCTAAACCATTTTAGCTCTTAATATGAAAGTTTTATTAGTTATTCTGTCAGAAAATTCAAACCTTTACTAAGTGACATGAACAGTTACAGTTGGTTTAAGCATGGTTGGGTACCTCTGATTCCATCAGGAAAAAACCAAAACAATATATGGCATATGTTAACATCCAAAGACTGAAAACATGCCCAGTAAAATAGTCCCCCAGACTTAAAGGAAATCACTACTTAATTCCACAAACATTTGTTTCAGCTCAGGAGTTGCACTAGAAACTTTAAGTAGTTTTCTGGTTTCAAGTATTACTCTAGTTGATATGTGGAGTCATAACGTGCTGCATAGCACCATCTGCTGGTTTGAACAACGGGCTTTGGAGACAACCTGTCCAATTATCCTTCGTGGTATCTGAAATCTAAAAAGTCGACATTCCACTCACCTTAGTTCCACAGGATTTGTAGAATTCCACATAGATTCACCGCACAAACAGAAAGAGAGTGAGACAGACACACAGAGAATCAGATGTGTATGCGGAGACATCTGAAAATCATACAGAGATGAAATCCAAGCAGGAAGGGCCTTATTCAAAAGCAAGCGAGCAAGCTGGATTTCCTTTGTCCCAGAGTCCAGGAAAGCACCCATTTTAAACTGCTCCATGAACATAATTTTCTTGCTTTGATACCTTTTAGGTACCTTTTCTTTTGGAAGGAAATTTAGGAGGTTGTTGGATGCAGAAAGAATTGTTTTCTTAAGCAAGAACATCACAACAATTTCTATCTTGGATTAATCCTTACTTGCCAAATTCAGAAACAGTTATTTTATTTGGTGTTATAATAAAGGAAAACGTTAAGGCATTGTATAAACATAACTAATGAGGAATATATTTTTAATTTGTCCAGGCTTCATATATGGATGTAAATTAAAAAGAAGTGATATTTGGAATGCTATCGTTACAGAATTATGAAAGCTAAAACAAGCCTTAGGAATAATTTCCAAGAAATGACCAAGAGCAAGTCAGGAAGCTGTTTCAATTTATGTTTTCACTCTTTTTATTGCTGTTTAAAAGAAAAATACAATCAAACTCACTGTAGCTGGAATTGTTTGTCACATCAAAAATAACTGGATAATCCCAATCTTGGGGGGAAAATTGTTATGTGAATTATTAACTTTTTTTTCCTATGCAGTTTATATAGAAGCAGTAGCCATACACCTGATGTAAAAATTAAATCAGAATTCTGCTTGTATAAGCACCCCAGTCACACACTAGGAGTTCAAATGCTAGGACTGGGTCTGACAGTCCTTCCTTGGCGGCACCACTCAAACCGTGGTAGCAGAACTCTACAGACGGGAAACCCAGATTCTGCTCACACCTCTGACTGCTCCCCGTAAATTAATTTGTTTGCTTGATGCCTGTTTCATGAGGTGCGTAGAGGCCTTAGCTGGTACATGCGCATACCAGAAATATCACACGTTTAGTACCCACTGTGGGGTCCTGGTCACAGCGTGCTCTGTGACAGCTTGATGATAAACAGCTGGCCTGCTGTGGAACACGCAGAGCACACTGGGCAACACGAGCAGGAAACAGGTAAGCAACGTTAGCAGAACTCGCCTATCAGAATAATGGGACATGAGAAAATGCTGTTCCTGAGGTGTCCAAGCTCAGAGTGTGGTTAGAACTCATTTCAGTGCTTGGTATAATAAGTGTGCTCTTAACCCATTTCAGCAAAAGCCAGCTCACATCTTCAGGGCAGAAATTTAAGAGTCAGAAGAATCCCTCCCCTTTTCCCCCAACAACTCACAATCAAATGTTACATCTACAACTAACTCCAATTAGTACATTTAGTACTTCGTATTTAGGCCAGTATAACATTTGAGATTAAAAGAAATATATATAATTAAATTCAGAGCAGTCTATTTTTCCATTCCGTAAGCTAGCAATCAAACCAGCGTGACTGCCATCTCCTGCAGCCAGCATATGATTCTCCCAAGCTCTGCAAATCCAAAGGACAACACATCATTGCTTGTCTATAGCACAGAACTGAAGATATGGAGACATACAGTAATCCCTGTTGATACGAATTGGAAGAGATCAAGGTGGTCAAGCAACAGATAAGGAAAAGCCTTAAGCAGGCTTATCAGATTCCTCTGGCAGCAGTGCCATGTGTCACATCAAGCCTCAAAAATACAAAATACAGAATACCCTCCACCCTAAAAGTATTTTTAATACAGTTTTATTTGGTATTGTTTATCCCACAACATGGTTCTATTTCAAATTATAACAGAAAACTCTTGGCAAACTTCACTGACTCGGCAGCTGGTATGTGCTAAGCAGAATTTCAGTTATGGCTGTAGCGAGACGTATGTCAGCTCCTCAGTATGATGTCACCTAAAAGTTTCTTGCACTATTAAGATGACTGTAGCTGCTCAACAAAAATCCAACAAACAATAACAACAACAACAAAAAAAAGTGATCCAAAGTGGTATCTCCAGCTGAAGTGTATTACCTACTTGGCATAGCTTAAAGCCAAATTCTTTTGTCAGCGTCTTTACCGCATCATCATATAGCACAACTTTTTATTTTAATTCCCTCCCAACATCGGAAAGGAATAAGTTCAATATATCGGAGAACTACAAAATATTGAATCACCAATACCAAGAGATGTCCAGCTAACTATATCAAGCCTTACTTAATCAGTTGGGGATTTTTCTCTTATCAAAATGTCTATATTCTTGCTGATTCCTAGTATTCCTGCAGATGTTTTAAATTTATGCAACACACATAGGCTTAAAGCTGTAAGCAGGCACTTCTACATACCTACAATCTTCCAAATACCTTGGATATCAACACGCCAAGGATCCAGTAACCCAGATGAAATCTTTAGGGTCACAGACAACAGTATAGAATTGGATATTTTCTCCCGAGTTCAATAAAGGCAAAATGTTGTGTAGATAGCAGACTTTACTTTCAAATACCTTTAAATATGGCTTAATTTTTCAATTTTAAAAAAATAATTAACATGACATCTGAAAACATGAAATCTCTCAAATTATTTTTCACAAATTTCAAGGGAATTTGTATTAGCCTTTTTTTTTTTTTTTTTAATAGGCTCTGTGGGACAGGAAACATTTGTTCCACGTTTTTGCCAAATGCCCTAACAAACAGAGCTCTTAAAAAAAATCTCAATGGCAGCCAAGACAAGCCCTGTCACAAACTGCATTTTAATTAAACACTATTCAGACTAAATCAGTAAGAAAATTCCAGTCATTTAACAGCTTCACTGAAAACAGATACATGCACTATGAAAGGAAAAAACCTCAGCAAGGTATCACTTATTAGGATCTGAGTATCATTTAATTGCATGGAAATTAGACATATATGCTTTGAACTAATGTGGAAGTACTTATCCATGACATGGCATTTATCAAAGATTAACATTCTCCAATAGAAAAAAAATTCAAGCTACTGCCCAAGGCTGCAAGAAACTAAAGTTAAAACTAGAGATGGCAAAACCAATTAAAAACTCTGGTTCAAGCATATTACTGCATGGCTACGATGGCCTATGGACTACTGAATATTTGAGATCACTACATCCTGGTGCAGAAAGAGTCTGAATCATTGCTTGCTTATGGACAGCTACAAATATAAACGTCTATCATGAATAAACACAAACAGATCTTTGTTATTTCGAAATAGCAACATGTCATTTTTCCACTAACACAGCACTATAAATAATAACTCCTGCAACCAATTAAAGAATTTGCAAGAATGAGCTCAAGTAATACATGTGTATCATGCCTGCAGCTTAGCAAGTTTTGAGAATGCCTTGACTTTCATATGCTAAATTTGTATAATCCTTACAATCATGAATTTAGAGCTGACAGCCAGTGCTGTTATTGGATAAAAGGGTATAAGAAAAAAAATTTAGAATTCTGAAGCCCCCAAGTAGTTCCACCCACAGCAGGTTTTACAGCACCGACTGCAGTTTCCAAAGCACTTGACACAGAAGTTAGGGACTAGAATGGACTTCAGGTCCACTCGTGTCTCACTTGGAACGTGTCTCCACTCAGCAGGGTCTTACTCTTAACTGGCACTATAGCAGTACTGTATCTTACAGTATTAATAATACTGTGGTCTCTGTTACTGTACTTGTAAATTCTGTTCTGTGCCCTTGATTTACAGACACCTCACCTTTTTGCAGAAGAAGCAGCTGCCAATACAGACTGCAGAGTCAGTGAAATTTGCTACAAAAGGATCCAAAGCACATTCCTACCTCCTTTCATAAACAAACCCATCACCAACAAAAAACCCACACAAACACTCACAAACCCCCTCAAATTAGAAGATAATTTTACTCAGAGAGCTAGAGCAATTGTCCCAAGTTTTTATGAGCATATATCACAAAGTGAAATACGTGGCAAGGAGAGTAACAAGGATTGCACTTGGAGCCGCATCCAGCAAGTTCAATACCTTAAATTCTTACTATACCTTAATGGTGTGCATCTAACTGTTAGAAAATCCTATTTTTCAATATCTTCGCATAGTATATTGATTTTTCACACAACTACTGCCACAATTCTGCAAAGGTTATATATGAGCACTTTTCTAAGCGTGTCAGCAGGCCTACCAAAATCTATGCGAGCAATCATAAGCAGGCATAAACTACAACATCTTATTAGGTATTCTAATGACACTTTTAGGATAAATGTATTATAATGTTTAGCCATTTGATGGAATGCTATCTTAAAGCATTCATTCCCTGCCTATTTTAAGCTTTCACCTAATCTAAGATAATTACTGCAAGAGCTCTGAGGATACTCTGTTTCATGAAAATAAGAGGTTTAACGGCTCCATTCATGTTAGTGCCTCCAAAGACACAAAGCGGTTGCCTTTTCAAAATACTTTCTTCAAAGAAAGTTCTGCCAGCATGCCAGAAAAATGCTTTGGTATAACTACAGAAAGAATAATAGTTTTGAGTATTTTTCTGGTTTTAAATCAGCAGACAAAAATCATTTTAGTATAAATAGTTCTCAAATACATATTAAGTATAATCACAAATGAAGATATAAGTGTACTACTGGGAGAGTTAACTCAAAGAACAACCTCTCTTGTGCTAAATCAATGATTAGGTATTAAATATCTGACCTGAAGGAGTTGAAGAAAGTGATTCCTTGCAAACATGTAGCAAAAGACATTAGCAATTACTACATATTACAAGAAATTTACGAAAATGAGGAAGAAAATATGAACAAGTGAGAACTGAGAAAACAGAAGTTTTGAGTGATGGCCAAATTCCATCTTTACATTCTCCTAGATTTGCTAAGTAGAAAAATAACCTTTATTCATTGTCCTTTCCACTGGCTTTCTGATGCAAGATCCACACTATGACATTTTCCTGAACAGATTTAAAAGTCACAGTACCCAAGGAGTACACGAGAGTTTCAAACATGCCTACAGAAAGATAATTCATATTTTCTGTCTCTGAGCTCAATACATTTTAACTCTTCTGAATACATATATGCTGCATCACACTTGGACAGAACACTTTTCCATTCTTGGCCACGGGCTGGCCTACTTAAACCCAAATCCCCTCCCTAGCTTTAACTAGCAAAGTAGTACATGATAAAATACACCCTTGCAACATACTGGACACTGTTGCTGGTATCTTCACCTCAAAAGCATATGGCTCAGAAAATATTATTCCTTCTTATCAAGTGACAAGAACTCTTAAAAAAAAAAAAAAAATGAGCCAGAAGAGGTGGCCTTTTGAATGTAAGAATTCAATTCTATTTGGCTCTATGCTTTTTAGCTAACAAGCAAGTCGGATTCAAATCCAAAGCTTCACAGACTGTGTGTTAGCAAAACCAGAAAACTTTAAGATATATCATACCATACTGTGTCAAACCACAGATCCAAGTACAGAATTACGGTCAATCGCGGCCACAAGGAGATGATTCCGAAGTACACCTATGCCTATGTAAAAGCTTTGCAGATTCTAGTGATTACTTCCACAAATCAGACCCATTTGCCATATCCAAATGATAGAATCAAGTAATATTTCACCTGAGCAAGCATAAATGGAACTGGGAAGGCTGAATTTTGACTAGGGCTGAAACTGGTGATGAACGTGAAGCAGTTAAGAAACCAACAATGTAATCTATGACCCACATAGTGTAACATGTCTTCAGCAAGTTCACAGATGGTGGTTGTGAATAGAAGTAGTTTATATTCCAAGGGATGTCATCAAGCCAAAAAAATGGGACAACAGAACCCTCAACAGAGAAAAGGACTTCTTTTGGAATACAACAGCTCCATGCAGGACTCCAGGCTACAGACCAGGTAGTTAGATAGCAGTTCTGCAGAAAAAGGTCTTGCAGGCCTTAGAAGAAATAAGTGTTTAATTATGGGTACAGACACTCAAAGAGACCATGTTAACTCCAGCTTCTGAGATTTACCGAATTCAGTTGGCTAAGTCCCGAGCTAACTCATCTAACCCAGCAGTCATTCCTGCTCTGAGCAGGAGATTGGTCTAGATAAACTTTCTCTTCTAGATGACCTCCAGATCTCAAACAACTCATTTCTCTCCCCCTCAGAGTCTGTAATAATTTTTTTAACATTTTAATAGATACAACAAATACAGATATAACCTGACACTACCAGCACAGGATTCGCGACTGTGAACTACTTTCTGACATCTCTCCAAATCTGTAGCTTGTTTGTGAATAACCAGTTGTGAACATACAGGTAAGGGAGACAGAGAGAGAGAGAGAACCTGGACAAAATATTTCCATGCTTTTTCCAAAGCAACATGCACGCTCGACAGCATTATTTATAGTCACGTTTTCTAAATTAGCTGGTCACTTTCTGTGCTGCTTGTGTGGCCCTTCTCCCACAGTAATAGTTTTTGCTTTAAGCAAATGTGACTCCACACCAAGCCAGCCACTTTCTAGAGGAACAAAACTAACGAATCCTCCTTTTCTGCAGAGTTTTGCCCCAAGGTTGATAACTCATGTGGTTTCCCCGATTTCTAATAAAGGCTGAGATTACATTTCACCCTTCCGTCTCAGTGGGATACAAGCTTTTTCTTCTAACCATTGCATGTTTTCCTAGGACTCACAGAACTGAAATATCTTTTAAGATCTCTAGCTCTCCATCATATTTACCCTGGAATGACTAAACTCAAGAATTTTTTAGGAATGGATGCACTGACACCCTCACACACAGTGAACAACTGCCCAAAGAAGTCATCTCTATGTCAACGATCAAGAAAACATTAGTGAGTCACGTAAACTTGGAAGTTCTGTATGTATTTTCAGTAATTTCTAGTTCAGAGTAGTAACTGCTATTGGTGAATATCAGTTAATCTAGATGTCTAGAAAACTTAAGTGACCTGAAAGGATAGCTTGTCAGAAAATTCTCAGCATTAATTAAAAACAAGTCCTATTATAAAGAAAAATGAGTTCTTTCCTGTGAACCTCTTCAGCGAGGATTTTAAGGAACTTCAAGAAAATTACATCTTAATTTAATAATCTAGTGCAGAAACTGCACAAATGGAATTGTCCAATATATCTCCTCAGAAGTGTTATTTCAATATCAAAATTAAATACGAATCCTAACTGATTTCCTTTCCCTCCTTCAATTCCTACAGTTCTTCTCCTTTTCTCAATTTAATAACAGTGTGTTTTACAGATGAAAAGCTAAGTGTCTGTTGCTGAACTATCCCTTATTTGATTTAGAATGCATCATGAATTAGTATACTAAATAGGGACTGAAGCAAGATGACCATCATGTCATCCTGGGAGCTGAAAACCTGTATCAGTTATGCTAGGTAATGTGCAAGGGAGAACTCTCAATAGTGACACTAACATTAGAAGCTCAGCTATTGCCGGTGAATTTGGTTCCAAAGTTTAAGGAACTACTTAAAAAACAAAACAAAACAAAACAAAACAAACAAACAAACAAAAAAAAAACAAAAAAAACAAAACAAAAAAAAAAAAAAAAAAAAAAAAAAAAATCAGAGCTCACAAACCCAAGAAGAAGAAAGCTTAAAAAGCTTTGAGAAAAATCACGCTCAATCAGAACTGGCCTGACAGTCACACAAATGCTGATTTTACACCCTGTGTATACAAAAATACACTTGTGTATTTTGGGGGAGTTCTGGTTTTTGTTTGTTTTTAACTAGGCTTGTTGTTGCAGGTATTAAGTCTTGGTTTGTATCTGAAATGGTGTTCCTTTAATGTGCATACCTAGAACTGTGGACCTGGGTTGACAGGTGCTACTTTAGGCATACAAATTTGGTGTGGTTATTAACACACTACAAATTAAAAATAGGACTTACTGCTTTGTTGACTTCTTGATAAGTATTCCTCACATTCAGAGCATCTTTCCTTTTCACAAACACTCACATATATAATTCGGAAAATAATTCAAGAAGTATATAAGTAGAAATTCCCTCAGATCTCAAATGTAATTCTTACATCAACTACTTGCGCACATTTGTCCAATCATGCAAAATGTCATGCATCGTACCAGACTGATCTCAGACTATGAGAATTGCTAAAGGTTTATGAAGTCATCCAGGTAAAGAAAAAAAATAAATCCATATAATTCAAGCACTCTCAGTTGTTCTGGAGATGGAGGATTTGATTGGGTCCCATCAAAGACTGAAAAAAAATCAAATGTAATTTGTGATTAATTGCATCATTTTCTTTCCAGAGTTCTTGGGTCAGGCCTAAGAGACAGAAGCCTGAATTCTCTTGGTGAAAAGCCATTTTATGTGAATCCAGAGCAGAAAACATAATGTAGCTAGTCCAGGCCTGTATTACAGGAAACCTAATAATCTCCACCAGCAGAAAATTCAAGGCAGACATTGATAAGGATATACCGTACTTGCTGAGGTCAACCTTCCCCCTCACCCCCAGCACTGGTAGCAAGGGAACAGGCCAACTTCATGAAGAATTTGTATGCTGTTGTACCTTTCACCATCTAACAAAGAAAGCCAGCAAAAGACCTACTTCCACGTGAAAAGGATCCCTTAGCAAAACCGGAACATCGAGCTACAGACAAGAGCCAGCTCACAGCAAGAAAAAAGGGGGTTTGATTTTGTGAGAAGAGAATGGCGGCCCTCAATTTTTGTCTAGACCATGCATTCTCCCTCTTAACCCCAGGGTGGAGAGGGTCATATTTCCAAAGTCCATGAGTATTTTAGGAGATTTGGGAGGGTTGTGTGTTTGTTTTTAACGACAGCTTAAAAGTGTGTGCTCATATAGCAAAACAAAAATACACCCTGCCCCCTTCAATGACTGTCACTTCACTGGGTTGTTCAGACCAGTTACTGAGAATAACAAATACACTTCAGAAAGTCACCTTCTAAATACAGAAATTCTACAAGCTACTTGTTCAGCATCAGGTCTTTGATTTCAGATTTCTGCTTTTTTTTTTTTTTGGCTTGCATTCATGTCAGTATCACTCTTATTACCTGAAAGTCTACTACTACTCCTCTCATTTATCTTTTACATATCTAAATTGTGCATAAAACGTATGACTAAACCTAATTGAAATATCCCACACAGAGATGGAACATGGAAGGCACATGCCTTCCAGGATGTTAAATTTCTGTGAATAATGTTTCCACAAGCCTTTAACAGTCTTTAATTCCTACCTATTCAACATTTTCTGTCTTCAGTTAATATTCAGTGTGTTAGATGTTGAAGACAGCATACTGCACACACCAGCAGTAGTGAACACACTAATTCCAAAGGCCATGTTCACTAGTTCGTAGCTCCAGTGAAAAGTTTGCTGTAGCTCTAATTTTTATGTGCTTTTCAAAGGCAGTCACAAAATGAATATCAAAGCATATAAGTAATCCACATTGGGAAATCTGTCAGAAATTGTTGGGAAAATAAAGTGAATCAATAGTATGTCAAGGGACTCGAATGGAAAATATATTGAATATTCATTTTCTTGGTTTCAGAGGAGTAGGGATTTAGTACAACTGGAGCAGCTTGTAAGATTTTCAACTTTCTTGAAAACATTCAAATAGTTTGTGATGTGCTTTGAATTCAGAATTTAATTAGTTCCCCTAAAATTATGTTTAGCATCTTCATGTTGTTTACTGATGCATATACAGCATAATTAGAAGAACCAGTCTGAATGGCACAACAACTTTTAAGTACATTGTTGCAAGAAAAAAAAAAATACAATAACAAATATTCATGTTTGCTCATTACCATGCAGATTCACATGGAAAGCAGCTATACATTTGAAAGCGCTGCTACAAATGCTGCTAAGTAGAAGCAAGTATAAAAAAAAAAAAATACCTGAGTTAATTTCAGTGCTTTAATGAGATTTACAGCATGTAAAATGTATTTTTTTTAATGTGGTTTACATTCCAGGAAATGCGATATGCTTACACAAGCAGCTCCTAATGGAGGACTATGTTTGTGCCGTTCGTTACTTAGGCTGCAAACTTGCTTCATCTGTTTGCCAAACAGCTGTAAATATAGTTCTACACAGATCATATTATGCAATTTCGATATTTGAATAAAGAGAAGCACACTTCTATGTTAATTTTTTTTTGTAAGAAAAACATCAGGCCCCTTCATTACACACATAATACAGGAGAAGAAATTTTGAAATATGTCCCAAAAATTATCAATTATGAAACAGGAGTGAGGGGCAGAATGAAAACAATTCTCCTACTGCTTATTTATTTTTGCATATAAATATACAAATATTTGCAGGCAATCCAGTAATACATTCATAGAGAAAATTAGAATATCTCCTCATTAAGGGCAAAGCTTTGCCAACCCGCTAACTCTTGGGTCACATTTATTTTTCTACCTTCACCTGGCCCTTCCTCTTTGAAGAATCCTATTAGTACACCAATAATTACTTTTTAAAAAGTGAAATAGATTTTCAAAATTTACTCAACCAATTAAAACACAATATAAACACCATGACAACTGCCTGATATTCAGTGTTCATCCCTTGCAGAAACTGTTGAAAAATAAGAATGCCTCTACAATGTAATGTTAAATATTGTCAACCATAAAACATGCTTCTGTTGTGACATCATTCTATAATATTTTTTACAGTTCTTTAATTACAGCCCTCTTTCCCTAATGTAATCTAAAATGACGCAACTAAATGTAACAAAGATTAACTGCTTTTGATAAGGCAGATAAATTCTACATTTATTTCATAGAAGCCAGAAAACCACTCTCACCATTCTTCAAAAACAGCAGAAATAATAAAAACATAGAAAAGGAACAATTTAATTAGTTTTTTTTTTTTTTTTTTTTACAACTGTTTTTTCCTTTGCTTAGAAGATTGTCTTTCAAAAGAGACTGTGAAATCACTGATGTAATTCCTCTCAAGTCAAAGAAGAAAAGAAATAAAGATAACTAGTTTCCTCGAACAGGTTAAGAGACCATTACCTAACCAAGAGTTCCCTAAGAGTAAATTATTTTATTGCTTTTTTATTAGAATCTATTTTTACTTTAACAGTAAAATTTCATATTCCACTACTAAAAAGGAAAACACAACAAAGAAACATCTCCGTGACTCTGTCAACCATTACTCCTATATCCTTCTACGTCCATTCCTAGGAAAAATGAACTTCTAGTTAGTGTGTTAGTAAATGTTTCCTCTGACCTCCTCTTGGAAATTCTTCACACTCTTCGATTATAGAGTGGGTGCCCAGTTAGAGAGCTTTGAACATTTTAATGATGGCTGCTTGCTTCTGCCTGTATCCAATATGGAAGACAAACAAAGCTTTAAATATTTCCCCACTCATGACAACACTCACTCACCTGCTGAACTTTCTCACATCAAAGCTATTTTGTACAACGGCTTTGCCCCAAAACAGAGTAATAGCAGTGCAGAAATGCTATTTTGTAAGCGTTTAGCACTTTTGAATCTTGGATGTGAATGAACTCAGGAACTCACATTTCAAATAGTATCTCCCAATTTTACTTCTTTTCAAATAGTAACAGTTCAAGAGAAAACAAGGCTGCCTCTAAAAAGACCAAAATGCCCAGTATTCTCTATGTACAATTACCCAGGGAAGAGAAGCAAAATACCAAATGAAGCATTGCTCCTTTCTGACTCTTTGCATGCCTGTATCTAAAAAAGCACCTAAAACTAACCACACGCTCAAGAATCTAACAGTGTAGAGGGTGGTTTAGGCAAAAAATGGTGAACTTCTGCATTCAGGCCACCTGAAGATGACAGCAGCAATGAAAATGCAGCAAGATTGTTCCCACTTAAGTGGACCTGCAGCTACAGTTACTGTCAGTGTGAGACATTTTCTAAGGAAAAGATATGCTTAGTCTAAAAACATAATTTTTTTTCAAAGAAAGGTTTAGAAGTAATGAAGAAAATTTTGCCAGGAAATTTTCAGAATGAGCCATCAATATTTCAAAGTGACTATGTCAAATTCAGTGACAATTCAACAAAAATAAAGATTTGGCTATGAAGACAGGCTGAAAGACTTGTTCAGCCTAGAGGAGAGAAGGCTCCAGGGGGACCTTATAGCAGCCTCCCAGTACCTAAAGGGGGCTACAGCAGAGCTGGGGAGGGACTCTTTATCAAGGAGTGTAGCGATAGGATGAGCAGTAATGGTTTTAAACTGAAAGAGGGGAGATTTAGATTAGATATTAGGAAGAAATTCTTTGCTGTGAGGGTGGTGAGACCCTGGAACCAAGAGAAGGTTGTGGCTGCCCCATCCCTGGCGGTGTTTCAAGACCAGGCTGGATGGGGCTTTGAGCAACCTGGTCTGGTGTAAGGTGTCCCTGCGCAGGGCAGGGGGGTTGGAACTCAAACTTAAAGGTCCCTTCCAACCCAAACTGTTCTATGATTCTGGGTCATTTCATAGATTTTACGAAGGCAGCTCTCATGAAACAGCATTAAATTACACTTATATCCACCAAAATTTCATGGTTCTATATTATTCTTATACAGAATATTGATTTGTATTTCAGAAAGCATTCAGCAGCTCCAGGCACTAAAAATCAAGCCACTAAAAAGCCACTCTCCCCTCCACCTGACAATCCTGACAGTCTGCTACTGACCTTCATCCTCCATGCCACATGCATCTTATATGTGTTTCAACTGTGCATGCTTCTGTCCATGCATATAGTCCCCATCTAATACATTAACCCTTATGGGAAAAATTGTTCCACTACTGATCCAGCTGCTAACATCACGCTTTTCAAGATAATGCAACTTAGAAAACTGGACGTCTGAGCCATCCAGGAGAATGTTAATCATATCTCATCTGGGATCTTAAATGGAAATCATGATTTGCCAAGTTAATTTGCCCTCCTATTGTACAAAACTCAGATTTCACAATCTTAGGTTTCCTGAGGTCAATACAAGGATGAAAAGCCACAAAGTTGTAAGACTTGTGAAGAAACCAGTAGAAGGTAAAGCAATAATGCTCAAACTATCTGAATGCAGGGAGCTTTAGATGGAGAACAGCAAGACACTATATGAAAACAAGAATGTACTGAAGCAAATGAAATTCTGAAACAAAACAATTATTTAGTTACAGACCTGTTTGATACAGACAAGTGAAGAGAATACTCCTGTAAAAATGTCAAGTTAACATCTGTGGAAACTGTAGTCTAACATTTCACAATTCTTCCAACACTCACGTACCTCATTAAACAGGAACAGTCTTGGTGACCACATCCTGAGCAATCTTAACTCTGCTTTAACAACATAAAAATCATAATAAATGAGAAGTAGAAAACTCGGGTTTGGTGGTGGCTTTTTTTTTGGTCAAGGGGTGGTGGTTCATTTTGTTTTGATATTTTTACATAGCTTCTTCTCAGAACCATGTTATTAGTAAAACAGCTATAGCTTCCAGACCTGTAGAGCTTTAGACTGATAACGTAATAAGCAAAACTCTGCTAATCTCATCTTGTTTCCTATTTCACTACACCTACTACTAAAGCATGTAATACAAGTAAACAAAATTTTTCTCTTTGCCAAGAAAATAATTCCAGTAGCCCCTGTATCACTAAAAATCAAAGGAACTCTGGAAAACATACCAAACATAACATTTAGAGTAATTTACTGGACATGATCACAAAGTAGGAATTACTGAATTCTTAATGACACTGCCAACATATACTCATTGTCAAAACAAAGCATTCAAAACCCACAAAGAAGTTTTAAACAAGACAGTCACATTAAATAAAGATCTTTGTTCATGCAGGTGCAGTTAATGTCTAAGATATCTACTTGACAATATCATTCGAATTATATCTAGACTGTATTAAGCATTAAAGGTGTCTCAGAATTCTGCTTAAAACAAGGAAGTTACAGCAATTGTAAAACTGTTTGCCCCTTCCCACTTGAAGGACTGTACAAATACAGTGCTGATTTGGTGCCAATCGCCCTGGTGACTAATGGTGTATTAGTTAATACAGCAAATGGTAACAGCTCCACCTCATATAAGTTTCCTATCCATGAAAGCAGAAGATACTATTCTTTAGAATAAATTTACTCCACCCACACCCCCAAAACTAAAACAAAAGCAAAACAAAAAAAAACCACCCCAAAACAAGCATCTTTATTCTGCCTCCTTAATATCTCCCCAACACTAAAACCACTTTGATTCTCTCAGAATGCGCAGTCCTTGCTTCCTCCTAAACTTCTTGGCTACTGCTTGCTCCACAAGCCCGACGTGACAGTAAGTGCAACAGTAGCTTCCATTGGCTGGCAAGAAGCGAAGCAAAGCACTTCATGACAGTTCAGCGAGACGTACAACAATCCAGCAGTAATACACAACAGGTCTGCCAAATGCAATTCAGATGGTCCACATGAAATCTGGCAGACCTCCCATATGGCATCTCACTGCACGAGTTATAACTGATGGAAATGTTTACCAAAAAAAAAAAACAAACCCAAAAACAAAAAACAAAAAAAACCCCGAAACAACCAAACACCAAAAACCTTACAAACAAAATTGTCATGTTTCACACAGATCCATCTTATTTCCAAATCCAGAAAGTAAACTGGCATGTAGATGTGATTTATTCCAGCAATGACTGGTGAATTTGAAGTACTTATTCTGCAATAATAAATGCTGTTCTAACGAGTCAGCATCTGCTTCAGTGAAATGGATCACAATGTTAAAACTACCATTATATTGAACACAAAACCTCTCTCCTCCCGGAGTATAAGGCCCAGGCAATTCCACATGAAATCAGGAACCTAGACATCATCCCTGCTTAGCAAAACTGCATATTTGTTACCATGCAAGGGAAAGATAGTAACACATCCACAATGAAGTCTTCTGATACCTCAACTTTGTTTTTCAGTGTGCTTCACCTGAAATGTCACCCTCTTTACCCTGTTGCTACTTGAAGGGTCACAACACAGACTATTTTTAGCCCTTCTCCTTTTCTCTCTCCCCCACTAACCAATGAACTTGTTGCTGGTGAGAAAATAA
The DNA here is from genome assembly GCA_013400055.1 of Nycticryphes semicollaris. Taxonomy (NCBI): domain Eukaryota; kingdom Metazoa; phylum Chordata; class Aves; order Charadriiformes; family Rostratulidae; genus Nycticryphes; species Nycticryphes semicollaris. Next base: position 92,168 of record VXBJ01001268.1, read on the forward strand.
GGAGACAGGTGAAAATACGCATTAACAACTTTTTTTCAGAGCTTTATTTTCCCGCTAAGTTCATAATAAAAAAGGTCACATGCTAAATACAACATCCAAAAATGTAAGCTCAAGTTTATCACTTCTATTGAAGTACAAGTTAAACTTTAAAAAAAAAACCAAACATGCTTCTGAAAACCAGTGAGCCCTCTTAACAAGAAAAAAAATGAACCCCCTCTTTGTGGGAATACGAAGAAAAGAGGCATATTAAGTACTGAGTCCTCCCAAAGGTTTTGCATCTACACAAATCAGACTTTTTTGAGGCTCAGTAAGAAAGAGTTTATTAGACACTATGCTAAAGAAGGAGCAAGGGAGGGAAGCAGCATCTTTCCCCAAAATAAAATATTTGCTCTGCCTTTGGAACGTGACTTTTAGAGCTGTAAGCCACCAACATCCACAGCTTCTGCTAAAGGCAAGAGGAACTATGAATACTGAGACTTCCAAGAAACCAGGTCCTTAAGCGCATCATGCTGACTTACCTTGGAGGGCATTTTGCCTCAAGAGACACAACTGAGACTGAATTCATCTTGCATTGGCTATGCACAACTCAATACAGAAATGGAAATCTGGCTGTAGCACAAAGCATAACACAATTCACCCTTGCCATCATGTTCAACCAACCAACACCACTAATTCACTGAGGTCACATGCTCCAGCCTTCACCAGAGCCTACAACAAGAAGTATTAGCTGCATAGGCCTTTCACTTCTAAGTTTTCTTTCAATGTCATATTCCACAAGGGCCTAATGAGGTTGAGGAGAAAAGGGGGGAAAAAGAAAANAGCCCAACATTCTGGTACAACCAACCTGTAACAATCACAACCTCCCAACCCATTTCTTTTACAATTCTTTCTACAATGATGGCTTGGACTGACATCCAAGCAGCCCAGTCTTCATCAAGATGTATAGAGTAACTAAAAGCCTGTAGACAGCTGATGAACCATACAAGTTGGTTTCTACAGCTTATGTCAAAATCCTTCTAAAGACAAAAAATTGTCTGGAAGCATTTAAGGCTGTACGAATAGATCAACTTTTGCTATAGGGTTATCTCTAATGGATGTCTGGCCTGAGGAGGAAGCAGCAAGAGTAAGTTCTCTATTTTTATATTCTTTAAAAAACAATGTAATTTTCAAATGCATCTTAAGTAGTAGCTACTTTATGTTACTACCACTTCATCGGGAAGACTTACAAAGTTATTTAAAAATTCATATTCGCATTTAATGTAATTGCCATTTAAGTCAGGAATTTACTTTTAATAAACACATTCTTGAGCTGCTAACAGTAAAAGCATCATTCAAACATCATTTCCTGTACTAAATTTTACCCATATTAACAGACTTAGCAAAGCATCAACCACAAACATGCTGGTGATAGAAATTTCCTAACGCAAGCAGTCTTTATAGATTTTTGCTATTTCAGTGCAGGTCTCTGAGGACCATTTGAATCCATATTAATTTCCTTTCTGGCAGTTATGCGGCCATGTATGAACTGCACTATTTCACTTTTAATCTGTCAGTAATTTAGTAATGTGTAAACTAATTATGCACAGATATTAATGTAATCAGTTTGGGGAGCTATAAAATCAATGTGTTTTTACAGACTGCGTTAAAGAGAATTGCATTATTATAGTCCTATGTCTGTTACTGATAATATTATGGAATTAAAATAATTGTGATTCATGCATCAATATGTATTCCTACATTCCACCCAGTGATACGATACCGTAACTTTCTAAAGAGGACAGGTCAAGTTTTTCAGTAACATTAAAATTAAATCTGCCTGAAAACATGTGGCTTCCTATGAAGAAATATAAATTTGATGACCTCTCAAGTTTCCTATAGTGAACTAGAAATGAACTGGCTAGCAACCTTTCAGCCATGATTCAACTCAAATACTCGGCTTCGCTCCAACAGAAAATGTGCAGGAAAGACTGTAACTACAATTCAGCACTGGGCCACATACGTTAATCAAAAAATCACATTTGAAGCATCATGTAACAGCTCATTATCAAGCATCACTGTGTGCCCAGGCATACAGCAAAAGCATTATCCATGTAGAAGCAGCAGCTGAGGTGTCCTGCCCCAGAGCCCGGCTTTACTCTCTGAAACCCAGCTGCAGCTCACAATGCAGAGAATCATGCCTCCATCTCATCTCCACCTCTTTTGTCCTCGAAGGCCTTTTGAACTTCTCCCATGCTTTTCAACATGATAATTCCCCCGAATTTCTGTGATGCAGGTCATCCAAGACACAGATTTGACTTGTGAAATTTGATAATGCCTTTCACCAACTGTATTTATCAGCATATGCACATGCATCAGGCCAAGCAGGACAACACAACAGTTCTGAAGTTACCTCTGTAGTTAAGACCCCCATCTCTTTTCTCAGATGATTTCCAAGCTAAAAGGAACTTCATTATCTTTGAATAATGCATTATCCCTCTCAGATTTATTTGAGAATATCAATGAATTCAGAGTTCTGCCACACCAAACTACTCGCAAAGTAACCACACCAGTTCTCCTGTTCACTTACAAAAATAAATGTGTTTAAAAGTTTAATGATACAATTAATCCAGTCACACTTGACCTGCTCCCAAAAGGTCTGGCCTTTTCCCCCTCTCCCTGCCCATCCATATCCAGCTCCTGCCTGCACCACTTGCACTCCCCACTGCAGCCCCTCCTGCCCCTTACAGTCTCACAGGCAGGTTTGGGCCAGGCCAGCAAGGATATATATTTTGCAGGCTATTTGACAAATAACATCAATAAGCAGAGATAAACACAGCTTGGTTACAAGTAAATTTGTACTTGCTACAGGTAAAATTAGTTGGGGTTTTTTTTTTTGGGGGTTTTTTTTTTTACATGTAAAAGATGTTAGGGCCTCAAACTTTCCATTCTACCCTAGTATTAACTTAGAGTTATAAATTCATTTATGCATGTGTAGTATTAACAGCACCTTTTATAGAAACAGCAAATTAAAACCACAAAGCATATGTGTTTGTTCTTGCACCCTATTTTGGGAAGGGAGCTTCATAGAATTAATTTGAACTTCAAACCGGGCTGGCAGTAGGAAAACACTAGTAACTGACTGTGAAACCGTGGTAGCACAGACCCCAAAGGGCCATTCACTCATTCACCCCAGTTTTTACTTTTTTTTTTTTTTTTTTTTATTTTTAAAAACCCAGACACTCTTTGGCATGGAAGTAAACAGCAGCGCGTACCTCACACAGAGTTTACCTACCGAACAAAACGCAAAGCCACACATTTGAAACAGCAACAAGCCACCTATTTTCACCTGCCACTTGTCAAACTTCAATGCACTGAAGTTCCCCTGTTGAACTCCATGGAATATACGCGGAGAAGCCCCGGGACGCAGCCCCGGGAGCAGGACGGAGCAGCCCCCCGCCAGCTCCCCTCAGCGGGAGGGGGCCCGGGCAGCACCACCGGGGCCGTCCCCTCAGGCCTCACCACGGAGCGCTCACCAGAACCTGACCGCGCTCCCTGCCTCGGACGGGCTGCCCTCAGGGGTACAAAACACATCAAGCACATCGAATAGCCAGAGGGGTCTCTCTCACAACAGCACAAAGCAGTAACCACTGGCAGGCACAGCTCCGGCCCGAGGCCGCCCCCTTTCTAAGGCTTCCAGAAGGTGCCCCCTACAGCCTCCAGCTGCTCCCTTCCCACTTGGAAGCACCAACCCCAGGTAGGTAACAGCCGCCCTGCCCAGCCCAGGCACACGGGGGATCACCACCGTGTCATCACAGCACTTCCCTCAGCTTCTGTGCCAACGAGGGGCAAAGCCCACAGTGAGCCCCCCTCCCATACCGCCCGCTCAGTAACAGACTCTAAGCTGCTCGAACCAGGGACCTCACAGGAAAGTAAACCCAGCTCAGCCCTTTACTCACCATAGCAGTGAAACCACTGCTCTCAGGCCATCTTCCTTTTCCCGTTCCTCCTCTTCCTCCTCCACACGACCAGCTGAGCAGATTCATCACCTTGATGAGCCACAGCTGGTGGGGGGGCACCAGGAGGCCTGCCCCAGCGTTTAATGGCGGGTGGGGCTGCCTGTCTCTCCCCCACACCTGGTAGATGGGCTGCTCGTTAGTGTCCTCTCCACAGAAACAAAGCAGCTAGGGAGAACTGGACCGGCATTTCGCTCTAAAACGGCCTCACTAACATTGTCAGGAAAACAGACTGTGAACCATCTTCACCAAGTGTGATTAGGTAGCAAAAATGTTCGGTCTGGCTCCATTTGTGATTTACTGTATGTCCTGTGGAAACAAGGCCCCCGACGAACCCTGAGGGCCCGTGAGGGAAGGAGGAGGGTCAGGGCGGCGGGTGCCACCTCAGAGCCTACCGGCCAGGGTCCATCCCTCAGCAGGAGGGCAAGGCCCAGAAGAGGGCGCGGCCTTGTCCCCGGGCAGGGGACATAGGGAAGGGGATGAGCTTTCAGGGGACAAGGAGGGGACTCAGAGACTGTTACAAACCCTGAGGGCACTAATGTTGCTGGTTGGGAAAACTGGATGGAGGAAAGGAGGAGTGATTCTGCAAAGCCCTGTTTGGGCAGAGGGGATATTTGACTTCAATCTCTTTGTATCTTTAAAGAGTTACTTGCTCAAGTTTATTTTTCTTGGATTCTAATGCAAACTAGCTTCGTAGTTGGAGCACTTGTCTTATGGGCTCATCTTCAAGGAAATGGGGGAAGTTCAGCCTGCAACCCCCATAGCAACTTGTTATAGCAGCCATTAGCACAGATGGGAACAGTTTTAACCTCAAATAATACAACTTCTGGGGATACAGTCAATAAATATGCATTTAAGGATCAGTCTAGGTGAGAGCTAGGCAAGAATACATGACATTTATTTCTGGTAACTACTGTATATTGATTCAATCAATTAGAAATTAGATTTTAATGTTCAAAATATGCACTCACTAGAGTAATTCTTTCAGCTCTTAGCTAAATTTCAGTAGCACTCAGTTTTGTAGTAGGCAGAAAAGTTGCTTCAGCAGATAAAACAGCTCAGGTGACCTCCCCTCAACCGCTAAAACATACATTTTATTCTTCATAGAATAGGCTTATCTAAAGATAGTACTTGTGTGTACAACCAAAGCCAAAAATATTTCCAAAAGTGAAACTAAATGGAAACAGATAGGTTTGCCAAATTCTCTTGTTGGCAAACATTATTTGCAAAAGGTTCAGTGGAGAGGAATGTAACAAAGAAGGAAGCTAACAGGGCATGCAGAAACATGTAAACTGAGGGAAAAAAAGGTTTCTAGCTCAGCTTAACATTTGTACCTGCCTTCATGCCAGGTTAGGCTGCCTTCCACTTACACATCAGTAAATGGATGAAAGCAAGTATTTTAAGTGAGCATGAAAAGGATCGACTTACTTCACTCCCTGCCTCTCCTCTCAATTTAGACTGTTGTGTCAGACTTCTACGCTGTCAAACAGTGCTACCCACTACCTTTTATACAGATGGAAAAAGCTATAACAAACTAGCACACATACTTTAAAATTCTTTTCTCAAATTTTTTCTGGGAAGTAAATTCTCCCTTCTGCACCAGGTACTAACGCTTAAAGTATGCTGAGTTGTAGGACCTACTGTAGTTTAAACATACTTTTGTTTATAGTACTTGCAAAGCAAAGCATGTACAGACAAGCTAATTAGGCAGGGATTGTGTTCCTTTATTTTTATAATTCCAGTTTTAGGAGCAGAGCATTTGATTTATTACATGAAGGTATTTTTATAGCCTCAAGTACTACTGCTCTTTAGGACACAGGGAACATCACAGCCCATTTAATTTACACAGGAGATGTTAGTACTATTTAATGGCATGTAAACATTTTATAAGGTAAGCTCAAATAACAGGAGATTTTTTTTAATATACTTCAGCGAAAAGGTTCACAAATGGATTTTCGTTCTACTTTATTGGACCAATCTCTGTTATTGCATCAGAAGTGAATCGAGTTTTAAAAGGTGTTAAGAGTTTTCAATATATTTTGTGACACTGAACAGAATCAAGTATAGAAGAAAGTATACATAAAACAACCAATGCGTGAATTAATTCCAGAACTAGTATAACTGCACACCCTCAAATAATTTGTAATTATGTGTAGTTTTGAGTAATAATTACAATGGACTATAGATAAAATTTTCATTCCATTTCTTTTCTGACATCATTATTTTACACCATTCTAGATATAAGCATTTCAAAGATACTTGATCGTCATTATTACTATTCATTTTTTACAACAGGATTTTTAAGGTGTAGCAATATCTTTTCCTAGGCCAATTAACAAAGTTGAAAAGAACAGAGCAGTTAAAAGAAAAAAAGTGTTAATTTTTTTTTTCTTCTTACTACAAACTTGCCCACACACATTTTTACACAATGTTTACTGGAACACTAACACTGTTGTTTATTATCTGCATCCAAACTAAGACCATGTGCTATGATTTTATAAATATCAATATATTCTTTTTTTTTCTGGAGCGTTTACACCCTAAAAAGACAATACAAAGATCAGAAATGCTGCCTGTTCTTACAAGGAAGATTTTGTATTTATGCATTTGTTTTTACCATTTCACAGGGGAGATGATGAAGTGGATTGCAGTAGGACCCTGTGGAATAACTAAGAGATGAAACTAGGCAACCTGGATATCACTTCATTGTCAAAATATTTTCATTTTGGGTGAGAAAGGTAAGACAATAACAAATAATTTATACATCTACTGGTGTGACTGTATTTTCTCCTCTCTCCTCCTTGCATGTGTAAGGAAGATAAAAACCTCAGCCTGTTTCCCGGTGTTCATTATGAAAAGCATGGAAAATCTCTATATCCCTTGTACAGCAAACCAGAAGTTGTGTAAATTTAAAAAAAAAAAGAAAAAAAAAAACAAAAACCAAAAGGAATTCTGCCCCAGTCTGATACTGGGCCTTTTTATAAAGTGGGAGACATTATTTCTTGGAAAACTAAGAAAAAAGACTCAAAGTTCTGGTCCTTTCATACATGCCATGTCGTCCCCAGTGGGAATGGTGCATTTCTGTTGTTGTTCTATTGTGCTATAACACAAGTAATTGGTCTGACTTTGGGAAAGCATTCAATAAAGAAAAATATGATTATCTCATACTGACACAAGGCAAAATGAAATAATTGTGTCAACACTAGTTTGGTTTAAACAACATGCCTAAAAACCTACTTAAGTGAAAGTGCTGTAAATACAAGTGTTGAATATTAACTTTATGAGGTGCTTAACTGCACTGGATTGTAATGAATTATCTAGTTCTAGTGATGCTTTGACACATTTCAAATGAGAACCATAAGGAGTTAACTTATGGTCTTTAGTCCCTTTCAATGTGTTCAGTGACGATATAAGATCCCATTCATTTCTCAAGACATAGCCATTTTCAATATCGTTTCATTGTAAAATATATTGCCATTTCTCCACCTGAAAATGTTTTTGTTAGGAGAAAATGTTGGTACAACAGAAAACTTACAGTAATCTTATTCATCCTGCCATTTGTTAAAAAAAAAAAAAACAAAACACTAAAATTTGTCTCTCTTGCTCTCGGATTCTACACGTATAGTCTATTTTATGTTTCTTCCATCTTTAAGCTTTACAAGAATTGGCAGAGCAGAGGTTTTCTAGCTGTGTTCACTGAATAATCAATGCCTATATATGACAGTTTAAGGAGAAAATACTACACAACTCTAATGTCTGCACATTCTGTGTATGCTTCTGTTGGTAACTAAGGAGTGAACTTACACTGGTATATTCTTTAAAAAATGGAGGGTTTTATATTTATAGCAATATCCTAATCTTGGTCTCAGTTTTTACAGTATGGATTATTTTTATGTAGGAATCAGCTGTGCTTTCTTGTTCACCTTTACTAACGCATAGCTAGTCATGTGCAATCTAGCTAAAAGACGACTTTCTATCACATGTATGTTGTATCATACAAAACTTCCCTATCATATCATATTCTCAGAGAAGAAATAAGGTGTAAAGATAGTCAGAAGGTGTACTTGTGGGAAAAGTCCTTCTTCAAATTTCTTGGTTGCTCTTCAATATGGAACAAACATCTCTCTGAGTGATCCAGTGAAATTAGCAGCAGAACTAACGTGGTCGTGGAAGGCTGGGAACAGCTACACCTTATGCGTGGCGTAGCGTAGGGATCAACCTCATTCCGTGAAGGTGGCGATGGCATGCTATCAGACTTACTCCATTCTTCTGCTTGGCAACAATTCAGTTAAGGTAGCCTCTATGACTATTCAAAGATGTGGATACAGACCCTGCATTCCTTGACACAAAGACCTGGTTGAGGTATATGACTCCAGGGGCTATATTCTGTTATCTCAGCTCATACTGAGTCATTTCTCACCCTGCAAGTAAGTCTGCTGAAATCAAACCTAAGAGGTTTTCAATGAGATTTAAGTGAGACTACTCTCATGTTTAATTGCTTCACTGGATGAATGCCTTAGTTTTCCCATTTAGGATTCTACCCTATATCCATTGTAATGGGTGGAAGAGTCTCCTATTGTCTTTAGTGAGCTTTGGATCAACTTTTATTATTTCATGGTCTTTATCCAGATTCTTTTCTCATTGTGTTATGAGTTGCTTTTTACGTTTTATGTACAAGAAGAAGATTTTTACAGTTGAACATAAAGATCAATGTCTGTTCTGCCAAAATTTTATTGTAAACCTGAAATTTTATCCTACTTATTCCATTATAAAAATGTTGAAACTGTACAACGTTGGATGATGACCAACAAATCCACAAAGACCATTCATATGTTGTAAAGACAATTTTGGATCTTAGCCATGAGTTTAAATAATTATACCTTCAAGAAAGATTTGAAATTAAGAAATCTATTCATTTTCGTTTTTCTGCATTGACGTTACTATTAATTCAAAATTAGTCTAAATGCCTTAAAAATTATTAGCTTTCCCAAGATGTTGCTGAAGTAGTTCACTAATTTTGCTTTGGTAACTATGATGTTCTAGGTATCCCAAAGAGAATGAGCATAGTTATTTTACAGTGAGGTAACTATATATTGTCAAGCCCTAACTGGTTATTTAAAAACCTAGATACATTCATATAGAAATACATTATCCAGAGTGTGTTTATTTCATACATGCTATTTTCCATTCATTAATTTTAAAGCACATAAAATAGTAAGGTATCGCTATTCTATTTTCCAAAGAGCAACTTGAGTTATGAAAAGACCAAGTTCCCCAAAATTTACCAATAAACCAGTCCTAAAAAATGGGAAGAGAACCCGAATGCCACAGCTCTGCCCTAGCTTCTAGGCAATACTGCTTCCTGCACTTTTGTATACATACATATGTGAGTGTGAGATGTCTGTCTGGGAAAGAAAACACCTTAAAATAGCCAATAGCTGTGCCACAGTAGTAAGCTTGCTAGTGCTCTTGTTTTGATAATGTCTGCACTGCACAGACATGTTGCCAAAGGCTTATAGTGTAAAACACGTTTCATTACCAGTAGTTATGAGAGCATATCAGTTTATGGGGATGATTGTGCAGGTGGTGGTGAGTGTTATAAATATTTATGCTACTGCAAAGGAAAATTCCCTCCTGAAGGTGTTGGAAAGAGGGTCTCTGTTTTAAAAAAATGTTGAAATCCTTCCTCACCTTTTTTACCTGACTCTAAATCATCGAACAGACTTTCAGTGTCTATACATCTTGTGGGATTTTTACCAGCAGCAAAAATTGAGCTTTTGGTGTTCCCAAAGCATTCATTGAAAGCGTGTCTATGCTAAGCCCATGGAAATAACTGATCACCTTATTTCTGTAATGCTGTGATGAATCATCACTGGCCTGAGATGTAAAAAATAAAAGTAATAGTTGCAAAATAATTGTAAAGAAAATTGCTTCCATGTTATAATCTATTTCCTGGAAAATGATCATTTAATTTAAAAGCAAATGTTAGTGAAAATAGCTGCAATGTAAAGATATTTTCTATATCTTTCCTTTTGTATTGACTCTTTTTGTATGTTGTATTGTCATGAACTTAAAAGGGCTGTAATTTTCTTCTGATACTTTAAGAACCTCTTTGATTTCTTAATTTTGAGCCATCGATGCACTGTTTATGCGCTTTATACCCAACTGTGATGAAAAGCATGACAAAAAGGAGGCTAGACTATAAATATTGTCCATAAATATTTATTATATCTTTTTAGACAGCATAGTAGGAAAGTATCTGTCCTACTTAAAAAGGTTCACATACTTTTGAGTGAAATCACAAGCAATAACTTCCTGAGTTAAATTAGAACTCCTTACACCAGCTCACACTCCCTAACGCTTATTCACGTCACTAGTGATGTTTGCACAGAAAAATTTAACTTCCATTTTAAATGCATTTCCTCAATCGAGCCCAGCTTTGATTGGATGGCACTTGTCCTTTAAATTAAGGATCTTTTAATTCTTTAAATGTAACCATCTTTTAGAGTTGCATCCCCAACCTCTGAGTCCACTGTTTGCCGGAGAAAGCTGTCACATGTAAAATTTTATAGAGATGCAGATATCTTTCTGGACATATTAAAAAAAATAAGATTTCTGTATTAAAACCAGTTTTTGTTCTGAGGCCCAGAATCACATTCCTGAGAGAATGAAGCTTACATTGTCCTTTAATGGACTGTAAACTGCAGCGTGATGTCCGCTTAGACCCTTTGGTTATTTTCTAACTCATTCTCAAACCCTGCAACAGCAACATTGGGCAATCTTGTAAGTGAAGCCGACATAAAGAAAAAAATCAGGAAATGTTTGCAATTTTGGTTCACTATAACCCATTTTCAGAACACAAATTCCCTTTCTTTGTACGCATAAATGTCATGTGAAGGGCACATAAAAGTTTAGTCAAAGGGGCCCTATTAAAAGCAACAGTGACATTAAGCATGAGCAATGAATAAAATGTATAATTTCAGAATCATAAAAGCACATGGTTTCATTAGACTGGCGTGTGGTGGTTCTCTCCTGTGTCTCAGAAGAGTTGGTATTGATCTGACTATGAAGCTGTGACAATAAAACTGTACTCTATTGACTGCAGCTGCAGGGTCTCCAAATATTATTTATTGAGGCAAGCAGAACAGCAAAGCAAAACCACTGCCCCAGTAATAAGTGGTAATTGCTGGGAAGTGAGGCATTGCACTCCCTATTGACCCTTGCATCCTGAAATTTCGATGGATTATATTTAACTCCATTAGGATTGGCATTATCAAATTACATAAACCACATTATAGAACAACCAGCCTCAGTTTAGATCATTGATTTTCGATTACACGGATCTTCCGTACACTTCAGAAGTAGCTTCTATTACCAGTGATATGATATCAATGTTGATCAGTAGGGGAGGAACTACTGCTTTATTACAATGAGATAAATAGCCCTGAAGAAAACAGTAACCATTCCTCTAACACATGGGAGGATGCAAGTAAATCGAGATGGTTGTATATGAAGAATCAGGTAGCAGGAAATTGACACACATTTCTAAAAGCTCTGATACTTCTTCATTTTTGTGTTAAAGTCATTAAACCTTTTGTGGTAAATTCTAACTCTGTATAGATCAATGTACTATTACCAGTTACAATGCCAAGTTTTGGGCATCAGAAGCGTGTTACCTTTTTAAGAGAAAATATAGTTGAATAATACCTACTTAAATAGCTGCCACTCGTGGTCAATGAATATGAACTTTAACTGATCCACATTTGATGTATTCTCAAGGTACTTAAATTAGCAAAGGTCTATCATATTCTTCTTATACTCTGTCAAAGCAGTTTATCGTGGAACTGTGCTTTTAGTGAGCTCTCAGGTTCAGGCAATTTTGATGTGTCCCTTACAAGCCTAATTCAGAGAAGATACTGATTTGTTATGGCCCTTAGCTAAAGTTCTTCAGAATGTCAGGAGTTCAGCTCCAGGAATTACTAGTTCATTCACTCTTAACTGGACTGGGGTAATAGCCATTGCACATACTAATTTTGTTCTCCAGGTTACAGTGAATTTCACATGTCTTGTACTGGGTATCATCTTTTCCCTTCCAGTTACTTTTTCAAAAATATTAGATTTTATTTGTGTGTTTAAACTGACTGTTGATAGGACTAGCAGAACCAGTTCAAAGTATGAAAAGGAAATAATAAAGGAGGGTTTAAGAGGCAGTGCTAAGAGGCTCACTATTTATAAAAGTGGTGTTAAAAAGTCTCTCAAAAACTCTCCCATTCAATTCCATTAGAGTCCAATGTGAAGATTAGTTTCCAATAGTAATTATTCCAACTCATAATCTTTCCTTTTTCTTGACATCAAATAAATGTGGCTACAAAAGTTACTGGTATTTTGCAAGACTCAAAAGGTTCTGCTCATGTGGAAATTTCATCCTCAATTTACAGCTTTAACTTTTTTTTAACTTTAGCTTTGATGTATTGTAAAATTTCCTCGTAAGTTAATATCTGAGAACTGAAGATGAATGAGAACAGAACAAATTGATTGAGAAAGATGCAAATTCTTCTTAAGAGCCTTCAAATGGATAGATTTTAGTTCTTTGAATAACCAATAGAAGATCACTGTCATAGTCTGAAATGAAATGGATGAGAAATGGCCCAAAGAGTGAGGAAGATGAAATTCTAATAAAATTTCAAAACATTTTCATTGCAAAGATATTAAAATTTGATCTATATGTATTTCTGACTTTAGCCATAAAACGAGGGTAAGAAAAAGTAGAGGGTTTTCTTTTGCTTATTTTTCATCCATTTCATTTCATAGTAGGAAGCTGCCTACTGCTAAATTCTCTTTCCTTCTGAGCATGAAATTAATATTAGGATACCATCAGGCTCATCCCTGTTGAATATAATTCTTAATTAAGTATATTTCTCTAATTCATTAAACTTTATGTTGAATTTAACAATTTAATAATCATGGTTTCCAATATGTAGTGAACAGCTGAGCAAAACATCAGGAAAACTACAGTGTATAGAATTTCTGTGTGGTGATAAATGTCTCTCCCTGAGTAGCAGATGTAGCTAGCTGACTCTTTAATGCTACGCTGTAGTTAAATGATAGGTTATAAACACTCAGGCTAATGACTTCAGTATTATAACAGCTCTAGACCTCCTCGACATAGCTAATAATTAGCATTGAATGTCATACAGAAATATGCCATGTTCTGGCCTTTTGATTTCTGTTTCAGTCTTGGCATTTCAGAATCATGATGTACTAAAATAAGGTGGTTAAATTAAGATCCTGAAGAACATGCAATATTAGCACGTGTGTACATTTGTAATTTGTAACTGGGAGATAGTTGATAGTGAATCTGTTTCTAAAAGCTCTGGGTATTTTTCAATTGTTATAATCCTGTCACTCAAGAATAGAAATTAATTATGTGATGAATACTAATAAGTGAAGTTATGTAAGATGTGCATGAAGTATTGACTAACACAGAACACGAGGGCATATTTTGTCATCAAGGCGCCGTACAAAAATCTAGAGCCTGCTTTTTAATCATAGAATCATAGGGTGGTTCGGGTTGGAAGGGACCTTAAAGATCATTGAGTTCCAAACCCCCTGCCATGGGCTAGGACACCTCCCACTAGACCACGCTGCTCAATAAAATAACCTTGCCTTGATAGAAAATGACTTTAACAATAAAGTCAGAAGCGATGGAGGGAGGACAGCTCTTGTGGAACAGAAACTGTGTGTGTGTATACGCACACACCCCTATCAATTACATAAATGCATGAATGCCATATGTGGGATATTGTATCATCAAATCGTGATTTACATTGATTTGTTCAGAATTCTGTAGTTGTGATATCTCCTGCTTTTTCTGCTTGAAGATCTGCTTGTTTTTGTAATTTGAAAATGTGTCAGTTTTGAAATTTGAAGTATAAACCTTAGCTCAGGGGCAAAAATATTACAAAAACTATCAAATATTTATTTATTATTTCTTGCATATTTATTTTAATAACCATGCAGTTATTCCCAGAACATGTATTCTTTTTAAAGAGAAGGCTGACACACTGGTTAAGCTACAAGGCTGGTATTCAATTTCCTGCTCTCCCATAGGCCTCTTTTGTGATTTTGCCAATTCATATAGCCACTTTGTACCTTAATTTCCCCTTAAAAGAGACAGTAGTACCTTCTTATATCACAGTTATGTCTTGGGAAACATTAGGACTACCAGATATGAAAACAGAGGCCGTATAAAATGTTTTATAGAGTGTGATGGATACACTTTTAAAGAGGACCTTGCATAAGAAGACTCTTTTTGGAGAATATAAGGAACAGTTATATTGTTCCAATGTGTTCCCCTTTTTTTTATGATGAACAATCCCTTCAAAGACAGAGACAAAGAAACACTGAAAAGCACAGCATAAACCAGGAATTTTTGAGATTGCTATAAAAACTATGATAACAGGAAAAATAAGATGGGGTAAATGAATTCACCTTTTTTTCATCATTCAATCAAAATGTTGGCATTTCTCGATACGTTTGCTACAAGCACATTACTTCTTCATTACTAATCCTACCACTGGATTTTTCTTCTTAAGATTAAGATGAAGAGTGGAATCTTTGCTAGTGGAAAAGACTGTTGAAAACAATGCTACTTAGTTTGTACTTGCAAAGTGAAGATTGCAGTGCTACCTCTAAGTGACAGGGTCAGCTCTGAGGATTGAATTCACCCTTCTACATAGCAGAATATTACTTACGTATCCCTTGAGCTCTGCTTGCTCTCTTCCCAGTTTACAGAGTGAAGTGGGAACCATGGCAGAACAAATTGTCCATCACTTAAGCATATTGATCCAAATCAGTCTTGTACAATTAGTAGCTCAGTCAAGAGCAGCGTGGTTTCAAAAGATGCCTGTTCTGTCTTCTAGAATACAGTTATAAAAGAAGTGCTACATGCACACACACACTGACTTTCACAACGATCTCGTCTTTGGTGTCACCTACAACCGCATAATCATTTGTCATTGTGGCAGTTATTCAAGAAGTTACTTCACAATCAAGTCATATCTCAAATCCTGTTTCCTGAATATGCTGTTCATTAATTTTTTTTAAGTAGCAAATCAATAAATGCTGTTTCACTTGTTTTCATGAACTTTGGCAGTGGTAAAAACTTTGCCTATCAAATTTGTTGGGGTTCTTTGTAGCATGATTGGTCAGATGCAGGAGCTAAATTATATATCTTTAGAGAGAGCTCAAAAAAATCCAGAGGACTCCTAAAACATTTTAGAAAACACTACTGCCTTGTTCCTATGGTGCTTAAATAGCTACCTATTAAAAGGAAGAAATCTGATTTTGAAAGAAATTACTACTACTCAGTAACAGACTACAAAATGGGAAACTGTTTTCATTCCATGACTAGATTAAAACTGACAAAATTTAACTATCTCATAAAGAGCTGTTTATTATTTTATAACTTTAAAAAAATTTCAGTAATACCACATTTATTCACTTGAATATATTTTGCTAGTATCCAGATTGTTCTTCTTTGAAAAGCTTTCTCTAAAATAAAAAGTTAGCTGATACCGTATTTTTTTCAGACATCCTTTAGTGTCACTGAGTATAAAGATACACATTTATGTTATAATCGCACTTCAGTAAAATAACAGTGTTTGGCTACCATTTGAAATAAGTTTTTTACACCACTGCAGGGTATAATAAGAAAGAAGGAGGGACACACCACGTACTATGGGCAAACGGTAGGAAATACAGTAGAATGATACTAGGGAATATAATTTTTGAGCAGGTAATTTTTGAGCAGATATTTTCTGAGCAGGATAGCTGGCCACAGTATTGCCTGCTACTTGAGATCTCAGAGAATTAGTAGCTGGGAAGACAGGAGATGTGGGGAGGAGGCTCACCATGACTAGAGTTAGTTTGAGATTCCATTAAGACTCAGTAAAAGCTGTTGGTTCTAGGTCCTGTATTTTCACTCCCTGCAGGAACAGTGCAGCCATCCAGCTGGGTTGCCTTAAGACAAGGGAATAGGCAATGGACAAAGGGACCTACCGATGTACTGAAAGGAGGATTTAATTATTTGAATTCTTATTGCTTTTGCCTAATAGCTGAGTTATATCAACCTGGTGTGTACCTCAGGTGTGTCACTGTCTTCACACTGTATGGCTTTGAGGCACACAGCTTCTCTGCTGAGTAAGCATTTCCAGAGGTCCCGCGTTTCTCTCTGCTGGAGCTCGTATCAGTTGTGAGCTGCTCCCAGATCCCACGACAAAGCATTTCTAAGGTAGGCTTGTGTACTCCCGAAGATTTTCCAGGGAGATGGCATGTAACGAGATTGGTTCTAATCTTCTGTCTGGGGATGGGAGGTCATTAAAGTAGCAGACACGAATGTGGTGAGGGTTTTTTGGTTTCTGATATCTTTCCTCTTCAGAATTATCTTATGTCATCAAGGTGCTCGACAGGCCTTTACAAGCAAACATAATGGCATTATTTGTGCTGTGGTAGTTTAGAAAAGGAGAGTGCAGCTTACAGTGCTTGGATATAGCAGTAAGGAATGGCATCTTTTGCTAACATCACCAATTCAGCAGTTGCTGCCTGACATGCAAAGTGACTGACTGCTAGGGAATGCATCTCAAGGGAGAAGGGAGGGAAGCAGCCAAGGGGAAGTTTTCTCTTTGGAGATGTGAGACATCAATGGAAAAATGTACTGTTCTGCTGTCATCCTACACTGCTTCTTGAGTACTTGATCCTGCTGTTTTCTGTGTTGATACTCTACTAAGCATAAAAGAAATGCTATTCTGTTCAGACTTCATTAGGTAACATGGGAATCTACACTATCATACTATGTCATGAAATTGTTGGACTCGACGTGGATATGTAAGAAGCTGCCCGCATTATAGATAACATCAGCTGGCTCTGGATAAAGCAGCCTGCCCCAAGGGGAGGGGGTGGGAGGTTGGAAAGGGGAGTGGAATAACCCTTTTGAGTATCTTCACTGACATGACTGCCTAGCCTCATTGCATCATTTTGTTTATCTCAGAATGCAGCTTTCTGTGGTGGAATTAGTCCTGCAACTGCACGATAGCTTTTATTTTTAACGTGCAGGAATATTCTAAAACTTACTGTACTTACTTCCTGTTGCAGAAGCTATGAAGCTTTTGCTACGACAAATTCTGTTCCCAAAATCACAAACATGGCACATAAAGCACATGTGTTGTACGTATCCTGAGCCACAGCGAGAACCTCTTAATTTAAACTTATTTGCCCTATTCAAGTGATTCAGCATGTAATTAAAGTCTATCACATTATAAAAATTAGCTAGAGATCACCATTTGTTACAAGAGTGAGTCACAGGGGCTAAACCTGCTTAATATTCTGTTTGGCAGCAAAATGTTTGAGGACAGAATCCAGATCAATACACACAATTTTTTTTCAATCTTCCCTGCGGTAGCAGTGTTGTACATTTTGGCATCTCTGCCTTGCCAACTGCAATGAAAGAAATTGTCATTCAAAGTAAGACCAATTAAAAACTGATGTCCTTAAAAAATAGTGCTGCAGACCTTTTTTTTTTTTCTTTTTTCTTTTGGATCCACCATGTTCAGCAGACCACCATGGCATGAATTGCCATTAATATGTCATTTCCCTTTCCTGTTATCACAATATAAAAGACCTTAGCTCTGACCTTTCTATCAAAACATCCTTTGTTTAGAATGAAAGCTATTCACTGTTAGACCCTTATCTATAGAGCTTAGCCAGCGGATCAAATCCAAAGAGCAGAATTCGTTTACTTTGTATTAAATGAGCTCAGTTAAGAAGTTTCAATTTTGGCAGAAAGGTGCATTAATCACAAGGAAAAGAACAGATCTCACTTTTCACAGCTTCTGGTTTACTTTCAATACAGTTACACAGTAAGGCTTTTGTTCCTTAAAAGTAGCACTGTATTTAAATACAGTAAATATAACAAAATTACCTTCTTAAAATTACACTAGAGTTCCTACAGTACAGGATGTCCATAATGACCTCAGTGTTGCATGACTAACTTTACAGCTTCAAAAAGGTTCTAAATTAGTTTGGACAGATGGGTTTTATCCAGAGGAAATCAATGAGTTTTTGTGAGTCTGACTTAATTTTTATGCAGCCAGTACTTTGAGATGAAATTAAAATATGTATGAAAAACATATTAAAGTTTCCCTTGGGTTCATAGTTGTTTGTACATTTACAAGGTGTTAAAGAGATGATTTAAAAACTAACTATATAAGGGATCAATGCAAGTATACTATGATTTATGGCCTTTCATGACATTTTTGACACTTCTGGCCTAATGTCTTATGTGTTTTGAACCACTAATTATCTTTTAATTCATAAGGGTTTGGTGGGATTTTATAAGTGTAATATAATATATAGAGCTGTATCACATGGAAAGTTTTAGAAAAAACACACTTTACAAGTTGTGCTGAGTACGTAACAGTTGTAAATAAAGATGTGCTGGACCAGTTAAAAAACCACTTGATCACAGTACCCCCAACTGGGGAGGGGTTCCTCATCAGCCAACAAAACTGGAAGATTTTAAACTCACTGTTCAGTACTGAGGGTCAAAGTCTGTGCAGGTTTTCATCACAACCCACAGCTTTAAATACGAACCAGAAAGCAAAAGTCAGGTTTTCCTGGATTTTAGTGTTTTTACTGTGTAAGATAACATCCAACCCAAAGACTTAGCTGCCTGATCAACTATGATCTGATCATCTCCAGGACTATCCAACGACATTCAAAACCGCAGCAGCACTTGCGGGTCAAAGATGAATAATACAGGAACATTTTCATTATTCAGCACAAGTGATAATTTCAAAACTCATAGTCATATTCCTCAAAAAAAAAAAGTATCAACAAAACCTTTGATACATTCAAATTTGACGTATGTTCAAAAATGTTTACGAAGAAATCTTATGAATTATAAACTTTCTGAGCAATGGACAGAAACTGCAATGTTCTTTTGCAAACTCTTAAGAATTTACCATTTCATACTCATCTGTTGGACAGCCGCAACTTAAACCTGCATTTGATTCAAAACAGGGGAAAAGGTTTCCATAACAGGATTTTTTAAACAGTCCCTAAGTTCTCCAAGGCTAAAAATCTCATCGATTTTCAATTCTGGTTTAGAAGTTTTCTAATATCAGCAGTGGGTACAATATAGACCAGGTATTCAAGCTACTGATTCCTCAATTATCAAGAATCTAAGCAAGAGTATTCTTCTTCCTCTACATTTTTTTCTGGGTTTGTGGTAACTACTGGTGATGATGACTGGTGTTGATGATTGTGCTGTATCTTACTGAGGCATCCTCTTTTCCACAACACACAATATAATGGATAGTATCCCAAAATACCAACAGTTAATTGTATTCAAGTGAACTAAAATCTTACAGCCTCCTCACTGTTCTAGATTCTCTGCAGTATCTATGTTTACAGTAGAGAATAAAATTTGAGAAAAACAAACCCCTGGTAATGTTTTCAAGAAGCAAAAAAGTGTTTGCTTTCAAAAGATTGTAAATGAAGGAGGTAAGTTTGCTCCTTCACTCCTATCAAGCGGTACTTTCCTTTTAAAAAGTCATTCTTAGCTAACATACACATGACAATTAGCACAACATAGGCATGAAAAATAAGACTTTAGAGAGATTGTTGCACACTGACAGACCCTAAAAATGTCTATGAAACTGAAGGTCAGATGGAATTTCTGAAAATTGACATGGAATGTACAGCAGGCCAAAGCATCCCCTGTCAGCTCCAGG
Source organism: Nycticryphes semicollaris (assembly GCA_013400055.1). NCBI lineage: Eukaryota > Metazoa > Chordata > Aves > Charadriiformes > Rostratulidae > Nycticryphes > Nycticryphes semicollaris. The sequence continues at coordinate 111,951 of VXBJ01001268.1, forward strand.
TAAGAACAGAGAGAAGAAAAACTCATGAAAGTGAGAGACTCTCTTGAATGTTGCAAACTTAAATTAGCCTACTCCAAGTTTAAATAGTGGAAATACAGTCAAAAAAGCTATTGTCTCGATAAAAAGTAGATATTACTCTAATAACCTGGATCTCACTTCTGAGTTATCAAGGACGCTGTCAGAAGACCTCTCTCTAAATGTATAGGTTTCAGAAAGCTCCTCTTGAAATATATTTTTTCCTATTAAAAGTCAGCAATTCAAAGCAAACTGAGAGAGCATGAAAAATGTCCTGCAGGAGGAAAGAGGAAATATATAAAACGGCAGCCAGATGTAGATACCCGGAACAAGAGATAAAGCAAGGTGCAAAAAGATAAGAGCTCCTTACCTTTTCTATATTATGTGTGTCTACATCTAGCTCATTTTTGAAGTCTTCCTTTTATCCATTTTGGGGTCTGTGGTCATGATTCTGTTCCGATAACTCCTCATCAGGAACACAGAGAGGAAAAAAAATAATCCAGATTCTAGCAAATATGAAGAACACAGCAGTGATGTTAGAGCTTAGTTAAGCAACAGAGTGCTTCAGAAAACTGAGATGTTCAAGCAATTCTTAAACACATTTTTCCTTTTCCACTCTCAAATAGATACACACAGTCAACTTCTGCTACTAGCTGAGGAAATCAAAAGGAAAAATTACAATGATTTTTATATGCATAGGCTAAGCTTTAATATTCTATATGCAATTACAGTGGAAAAATCTTTCCCTGCTTTTATTAAATGTGAGAACTGTACAGCAAACCTTGAGAAATCTGTACATTAACATATCAGTATTGGATATTTGTAACAACATATACAAAAGGAAATTGAATATGTTTAAATGAATAACATGCATGTGTATGTGTAATCTGGTTACCTTCTGGTAAATGAATCACACTACTGTGTATCAAAAAGCTATGTAGAGGACGGATTTGAATTTCTATGCAACATTCTGGAAAACATTGCAATTAGATGCTAAATTACTTTATAGTGCTTAAGCACATGAATCAAGCTGAGAAATAATCTCTCCAAAACTCATTAATCAAATCAAGTATATAACATTTCTTAACTAATGCTGTCCATTCCATGAAATGTGTATACAGAAGTCTTTAATTTTTTTTCTTCTTTCATACTTGTTTACACGCATATTGAAGAAATATACCCAGCACTGCTAGCAGTGGTTCCAGGAAAAAAAACTACCATGAAAGCAGACCTGTAATAAAAAGACTGATTATTACTAAGGATGTGTCAAGGAGCTCATAGAAGCAAAGGTGTCCAAGACTTTGTGGGTCTTAACTTCTTAAGGAGTTACCAAAAATAAGATACCTGGGTGCAATCCACACAGTGCATTTCACTCAATCCGAGTTTCCCTGAGTTTCAGATTTTAAAAGAAAATAAAAACTGAAAGTGAAACTCCGCCTGAGAGCACTAGATTTAATCTTGCTTTACATCAAAACCTAACAAAACTGTGAATTTTTCTTGCTTTCAGCATGAAACTATAAATCACCTCAGGTTTTCTCAAACATTTAATTAACCTTAAGGTCAGTTCCTCAGGGTTAAATGCTGTTGTCGCTGGAGAAAATGGGATTTTTGCCATTGACTTCAGTGCAATCAAGCTTTGGCCCATAGTGAATTATATAAGTGAAACCAGTTAGTATGAGCTGGGGAATACTCTAAGATAAAACCGAGTAATTACTTAGTAGGAATAAAGTAACAAAACAGGAGATATTACTTAGAATTAATTACTCCTCTGTCTCTACTGATCAGATTTTGTAGTTAGTGAAAAATTTGAAATTTGGCAATTTTTTTCAGATTCCTTAACAACTTAAAAATATCCCATTAGAAAGATTCACAATCTTGGCTAATTTTCCAAATATGTTTGGTACCAGATGCAGTGGGAGGAAAAATTGCTGCAATAATTCTTTCAATCCTTGGTTGCTTTCAAGATTCCGAAATAGTGGTTCAGAAGTGGAGAGAAAGTATAATTTAGGATTTGGGTATTTCAATCACTAGTGCTAGCTTTTGCTGTAGATAAGTACCTGGAAATGCATCTAGGCACTAGAAAGATTTCAGAAAATATTTTAGATCTTCCTCAAAGTCTTTGTTTGTGTCTAACTGTATCTCAGGTGCTTTGAAAGTCTAATTTTTAGCCCCTAACAAAACCCCCAGATGTTGTAAACAAGCCAGGTAGGTGCCAACAGACAGATATGGAAGTAACTAACGCAACCCAGAGCTGTAACGGAAGCATTTCCAGTCATCACTATGGGAATCTCAATTGAGCCCGGAGGCCCTGATTCAACAAAGTACTTAGGCTCCTAACTTCCCATTAATTTCCCATTTAAATTAATGGGAAGTTTGGGCCGAAATACTTCATTAAAGGTGGGAATAAGTGATTAGGCTTTGGTGATGTTTCCAGCATGTTGCGTTCCTGATCACTTACAGAATTATTGGAAAGGGTTACTTTGTTAGGGATTTCAAGTTATCTATTGGTAAAATCCAAAACACTTGTCACATTTGTTCAATCTTTACTAAGTTTGGGTACGCCCTAGAATGTCAAAGAATATTAGCTACATATAAGCCCCTTTCTGCAAGTATATACGTGCCTTCCTCCATCTGTATTTTCCAGATCTGCCGTACAGGCAACCGTATGGTAAATCAACACATTAACAGAACGAGACGAAGTTGTGGAATATGAAAAAAAGCTCTGAGAGAAGTGCAAATAAAGTCTCCTTGTATTGAAATTGAATCCTGAACGTACACTATCGTAGGCCTGCACGCCAAGGGCACTAGGAGGGGGACTCCAAGGCTGTTACAACATCCTGCCTGCTTTTCTGTGAGGAGCGGGAAGGTGTCACTCCGTACAGAAGGGCAGCTCGGCCCTGTGGCTGTGTCCACACTGACCAGCACACAGAGAGCTAACCTTCCCTGCTTGCAAGTTTCAGACAACCTGTTGTAAAAACAACATACGTTGCATAGAAATTATACGCATATGTTCAAATACATATTTCATTTGGGAATATCTGATGACAGTGACCTTAGAGATTGCTGTTTTCCATATACATACTTGCGATTATTAATGGTTATATTCATTTCCTCCTAGGTCAGTTTTCATATTCATCTCTACTTCATGCATGTGCACATTTTGGTCCAAATACAACCATATTTTGTCCAAATACAAACACATCATATTTGTATTTACCTACTAAATATTCACTATACTCTGGAAAAAGCCCAGCATATATATACTAAACCAGAAATAATTTCTCCAGGTACAAATAGCAGTTTCAATTTCTAGGCTATTTCATATACACAGCTCTGAGGCTGTAAGAGAGCTGGTAAAGCCCCATGTTGCTTAGGTCGAAGACACTGCAAATTCTGTGACAGCTTAATTTCGTTGCTATTTTTAAATTGATAGCTGAGAGAACTTTGATATGTTTGACTTTGTGTAGAAGGGAATACAATTTTGCATTCTGCCTCTAGGTAGGAACTTAGATCAGGATTTGTAGGATTGGAATTTAAAAAAAAATAGATAATTAAAATCAACAGTCTCTGTGATGTAATTTTTGCTAATTACGTTCCCAGTCTGGACAAGTATTAGAAGCCATTGGGAAAAGGAAAGAAGTTATTAGTAGATTTTTCAGAAGGCAGTGCAACTCTTAAATGCTGACATTTAGCCTGGCATATTTAGATAATACAGTTACACCTCATCAGAAGAAATCACACGATCTATTACAATACTAAAATTAACTATGCTGATATCGGTCAATTTAGTCCTCCAACAAGCCGAGGATCTGGGATAAAACATGAGATATTAATACTAGTGTCATATAGAATTATAATAGTTTTAAGACATATTTTGCTAAATTAAAGCTCTGTGATTAACTTCTGTAAGTATGCCATGCATTCCCATCATACTTTCTCCTGAAGAACCACTGGATGTTTTTTTTTAATGGGTAGAAATAGAGTAAGTTTAGGGATGTATTTCTACATTTTTATGTAGAATCAATGATTTTCTTCTTCCATCACAGGTAAATACAGTTTCTCTGGGATTTAGAAGCATGATACAGTTTTAAATGATCTGGGGGAAAAAATGCTGATATGTGGCTTTAAAAAAAAAAATATTATTTTATTTTTTTTAATGTAGACAGCAGTAACAAACCAACTAAAAATAGTTTAAACTGATCACCACACGCCCCATTTAATTTTAAAAGCACTTGGGGATGGGTTCTTGTTGTTTTTTTAAATACTATGGGCAGAATCTTTTCACTGTAAATATGCAGGCAGAGCTCACTCTGGAGAAAACGTATCTGATTTGTCCAGTCCTGCATTCTTAATGGGTTATAATTCAATGTGATAGCTATGATTTCTGACGTTATGGGATCTGGTTCAGATCATAAAGGGTATACAAATCAACTAATATAGATTAGATGCTATGGTGGTCCATAACTGTTAAATGGGGTCATGGTTTCTGACTAGCTAATAGACTCTTATGTACTAAATTATTTCATGGAATTCAGTACCATCTATTCATCATAAGATTGACATGCATAATCTGAGGTAATTAATTTTAAAATTGTTCCTCTTCTTGCTTCTGGTTTGGATGAACTGTTACTAAGACAAATGACTTGGCTAGTCTTCAGTGCTAACACTATTAATAATTAGCAGTGAAGTCTGCGTGGCAAGTTACTATTCTAAGTGAGAACAAAAACAAAATACTCGGATTTTAGTTTCCTTAACTGTCTAGAAATAACAAGTCTTCATATTGCATCACAAAAACTTGTTTCTACTCAACAATGACTTCCCACATAATCAGTCTGTTCTTTCGAGGCAGTCATGTGAGAGGAATTTGACATCCTAATACACACAGTGAATTAGGGTTCTGAGTAGCATGGAGTATCTACAGTGTCAGCAGACATTTTAGATGAAGCTTGGAGAAGAGAGTTTTGTTCTGACACATTCTAAATTAGCAATAGACTTATTTTGAAGGAGTAAAGACATTACAAGCTGTTACCTTATTGTCAGCAGTCCAATTTCACAGTGCTATTTGAAGAAAGTGTGTAATATCTTCAATGTGTTGAGAGGCAAAGACACTGACCATTGCCAGGTTCCTGTTCCTTTTTCCTTCCGCCAGGTAGTCCGAGCAGTTATGTCGTACGGTGCAGTGGTTTGGAAGAGAGACCCTTTAAAAAACAGAAACCATATACAGGCAGATAAAGCAAATAGTCGCAGTGAATTGAAAAGTCTAAGTGCTTTTCCAAATGGAAATCCAAGAAATTCTAGTAGATTTATTATGAAGTCAGATAATGTCCTGTATCACATCAATAGCTTGATTTCTTGTGTTAAACCTGAGATCTGGCAGGTAAATTCTGGAGCACGGTAACGCTATTGGGAAAGGGTGGACATTACATACGTGCTTAATTGCTGTGAATGAGAATAAACCAATGCGGTTCTAAGGTGAGCCACATACCGGTAATAATACTGAAAAAGGTTCATCCTACGTGCTGATAGCACTGAAATCAGCAAGGAAATCAGCAAACATTGCCATTTAATAAAAGAGATGCTAATATTTTTGAATGGAGGCTGGTGTAGAAAGATGCCCCTCTTAACATCGAGTTGAGAAGTTGAAAGAGTTATTCTTTAGAACTCCTCCATCAGGCTATATCTCTTATTATCTCTTAATCAAAGTAACAGAACATTTACATTTGCATTACTCCAGTAATTCCTTGTTTTCTTAAGAAATCAGAATAAAAGGTGGTTTTTCTTTTTTAAAATCAACATGATGACAATAATGGGTAGACTCGTAAATAAACAGAATGGATGACATACTGGTAAGTATTGTGTAAATAATGATTGTTGGAGAGGTTTATAAATGCTTTAGGAGAAGTTTATAAATGCTTTACTCGACTGCCTACTTGACTCTTATAAACAACACACAACACTTCAGAATAACTATTGTTACTGGCAAGAAGGCCCATACAGAAAATTAATGTCATAATGAAAGGAAAAGAAAAAAAAAATACAACAGAAAATAAAAGAGAAAAACCAAAAACGTGATCAGTCGTGTTGAGGAGACAGAGCAAGCAGAGAGAAGAGACCAGATATTGCTTTATTACAGGGATAAACACACTCATTGCCCATGTTATTCTGCAGTTCCATCACCAGGTTTGGAAAGGATTCATGGAACTCTTTGGTTTAATGTTGAAAAATTATGAGCTTCATCAGGATCTCTTGTTCAAATCACTAGTTTGTGTATATTTTTGTCTGGCACAGAGAATCAATAAACACGTGAAAGAGAGTTAACTTGCTATAGAACACTTGGGAGGTCTATAATGTCCCTGATAAGTCTGTACAACACCTATTAATAGTGATGGAAATTAGGAGTGTGCCTTGACAAGAAAAACAGACTCCGCTGTGCTTCTGTGTTGGAAAAATCTATGGAAATGCCAGAAAGTTGTGTCTGACAGCTAAAAGCTCAGCATTATCACATTCGATCTCTTCTGAACGACCTCAGTACCAGGTTAAACATTGCTTGCTAGTACTACTGAGAAAAATATTTACAGACTTTTGTTGCAGAAATGTTTTCCTGTTTAGAAAAGGACACTTTAGAGACGAATGTTGCAATGACCTGGTAAGAAGGCAGGGGAAGCAGGGACTGCTGGTTATAATTAGCTGCTGCCGTTGGTTGCTGCTCTGAAGCGGTAACTGAGATCAGCACTGAGTGGCAGACAGATAGCCACTTGGGAGAAACAGGCAGAAAACCGAACTTTTTATCTACCATTTAGGTAAAGTGAGGCAAAAATAAAGAAGCAAGCTAGGTGGAAGATTCTGATTTTTTTGTTGTTGTGGCTAAATTGTCTTGGGTTTTGTTAGAGCGAAATTGTCTTGTTCTTGTTGTGAGTCCCTGTTGGGTTTAGGGTGGACTCAGAAGGAAGGAAACTACGTCCCTTCGCAGTGTTTCATACCTGTCACCTAAACATAAGATGGAACACAGTACAGGCAAACACGGTACTCATGAGATTTGGGTTAAGCTAGTAAAACTGTTACAGCTTTATAATTCGAGCACACTTTATGATGAGAGTACCTCAAACTTATTTTTGTTTTGGTTTTAGTGACGGGAAAATAAAGCTTACTCACTGGATAGGGTTTTCCAGTCCCGTACATGTCTTGTTAAAATACTGCTATAGATGTCGTGCCACTCCTTCTCTCTCCTGGTACACAGACGGTACAGAGGTCAGCACGCAGAAGAGGTGCAGAGTTATTTCAGCTGCTCTGCGCTACCTTACATGCTCTGCTAAGCGTATCAATAGAATATGCAAGAATGGGGAGGACTCTGCCCCTCAGCCCCCATGGGGAGAACCCCCTCCCCTGGATTTCTGAAGTTATTCTCTCTTAAGCTGTACAACTCAAATGCCCAAGATAAATAAACTACTTCTGAGTTCACCATCTTGGTACTTTGAAAGTTTAAAACTGTTCCAAGATGCAGAGGCAGTTCATCCTTGGTTCCTGGGCTCACCTTACTCATATGCACATTAGAAAGAACTGAGACTTTTAATTTGAGAACAGAGCAGTGCTCTGCATCTGTATGTTTACTTTGGTGGATGGGGGGAGAAGACTGACGTTATTTGCTGGGTTTTGAAGCCTTTTTTTTATTTTGAAATTTCATTGGATGGATTCATCTGAAAATAAAAAGTTTGCCAAGAAGACCTTTAGCTGTCCTGCATACGATTCCCTGCTATTTTTAATATAAGTGTAGTATTTTAACTCCATCTCTTGTGTCCTAAACCAGATTTTGTCTTAAGCAGCTGTGCTGAAATTGTAAAATCTCACCCTTGTGTCTGGTTTCACATCTGGCAACACCCAGCTAACAGTTACAACTTACTTGGAGTAATTACATGAGGTTTTAAAAAAGCCAAAATGATATATAAAGAAAAATTATTAAAACACTGTTTTGTTTTCCAACCAAATTTTGCAGAAACTTTGTAAGTAGTTGGGCTTTCCAGTTATTTCTAAAGGTGTTGATCAAAATAAATGCATGCTGAGGAAAGTAAAGGCAGGCTTGTAAATGGGTGGGGACTGGGCAACGTTAAGCAACCATAATTACTAGTCAGCAGTATGTCTCCACTTTGATGTCAACTATATGCTTTCTTTTGTGTCTCAGGGAGGAAGAAACTTCAAAAGCTTTAATTTCAAGACAATAAAGAGCCTTGCTAATATATGTACAGACTTTAACTGCAAATGGAAATTTTTAGTGTTAAAGATGTAAAAATAGGTGGGTTAGGACTAAATATTAATTTTGTGTGCTATTTATATAATACAGCCTCAAAAGATACAACTATATTATTTATGAGTACCATATAATATATAGCTTATGAAAAGAATGAAGATTGAATTTTTTACTGATAAATCTACATATTTCTCCCTGTAATTTTTTATACATCTGATAGGAATGATTTGAAGCATGACAGAGGAATTTAAAGGAATTAAAACTGTAAATAATTACAAACAACTATATACCATATATAAAGCTACATAAATAAAGAGGCCCTGTTGTACTGTCATTCCTAGTCAGAAACCATACCAACTTGAATCGTTTTGGGCAAGTACAGATAGCAAAAGATATTGGCAAACTAATTGTTTATAATCAAGGAATAAAGATGTGACAATCACCTGCTGTGAATATAGGAATGATATTAATGCAATTCTTTCTAATATCTATCTTAGGCTTTGGATCTATCCTAGAATAATAAATTTTATATTAATCATGCATCTCTCATAGTGCTTTGCTTTTAGATCTTGAATGTGTATAGGAGGGAGGGTTAGGAAAGAGTATTAGAGAAACTATTTTTTCATACGGGTGTACGAAGAGCCTGTTTGGGTTCAACTGAAAACTTACTGCACAAACTGAGACAATTTAAGAGAAAAAGGTGTACTTCATGTAGTGTGCACGAACACTCAGTATGAGAAGGACCTGAAAGAAATATTTTGTTGTGCAAAAGCTGGTACAAAACCTAGCAGAACTTCCACGGTAACAGTCTAGCAGAAGGTGATACGGTAGAGGGTGGCATTCTTTCAGGAGATGGGACACATAAATTCAATCCCACCCTCTGTCTGACAGGATTCAAATGCAAATTTTCCTCTTCCCAGAAGAGAAACCTAAAAAACATGTTATATGTCATTCCAAAGCGAATGCAAGAATTAAATAGATATTGAAAGTCTCTTGAGCGGTTGATATAGCCAATTTCCACTTTAGTTTTTCAGTTTGACCCCAAAAGATTACTCTTACAGTTCTACTAATCAGTGATCTGGATTCCAATTCCTTTTCCCATTAGCATTCAGTTTACTTTCTGCTCTTCATACTGTGAAGTTTTTTTTGTCTACATTTTTTTGCCTACATTCATGCAGCAAAAAGCAATGTCAGCTGATGTATTTCACGTAACACTCCAGAGTGTCCTTCATTCTCAGCTGTGCAGTTACTGAAGAAGTGAAATGAGTCCTACCCAGGCATCCTATTAGTAAAATGACTATTTTTCATTTAATCCTACTCCTGGCTGTTGCATAAAGTCTTGTTGACAGTATCTGATACGTCAAATAATTTGAAACGTACTTTTCAGAACCACTTCTGTTTATGTATCGTATTCTCCTCAACTGTTACAGTCAGTTTTCCTGTCTTCTATGAAAAATACGGCTGTTTTAAATTCCTGCTGAAGAAACCTCCTGAAGAAACCCTTTCTGAGATATGAAGGCTATTGCCTTTTGTCAAACAGATTCACTTTTGCTTTCAGAGGTTCTTTCTTTGTGTAACAACTCATGTCACTCCAAGGCAAAGAGCAGAATTGTTTCTAAGTAGAAAGCCGTCTTTTGACAGTACTTAAATTTCTCACCCATCTTTACCAAATACTTTTGTGCTCCCACCATTATGTTGGAGTCTCCAATTGTGCTGTACAAAAGGGGTTTGGGATCAGCTCTATTTATGCAATACCAGAATTCAGTGAGCATTGCAAAGAAATAGAATTTTAAATCAAGGTGCTGTTTGACGATGCTTATGACTGCCCTGGATGCTGCGCAGGTCTACTCACATTTGGAAAAGCTGCACAGCAGCTGCACAGTAAAGATGCTTAATTATTGTCAAAATGAAAATATGCCTAAATGAAAGCTTCGGGCTCACCAGTTTTGCTTTATGTGGTGTTATGGGAGCACTGAACTGCCTTCTCAGTTAGTAGTGAAAGCTTTGGTGGAGCTTTCTTAGGGCTGATAAAGTTCTCCAAGACAAAACACTCATTGATCCCAACTACAGAACAAATAGGAGTTTTGCCTGAAGGACTAAGCAGGGACTGCTAGACTGGAACCTAAGTATCAGAAGTCTAATACAGAGATTGAGGTTGCAAATATTTACCAGGATTTCTGCTTTCAGATTTAATGACAAATTTTTAATAGATGCCAACAGGAAAGCTCTCCTGTTGCAGGAACTAAACAGATCGCAACTTTTCAGAAGCCCTTTAATTGTGGCTTACTTTCGTGCCAGCTGTTGTGTTCGTACTATAAAGGGGAAGAAAACAACTCTGGGGTGGACATTTAATTCTGTCTCTTTCAATAGCAAACATTAACCACTGGCCTGCTATCGGACCACCTGCAATGTGTTAGTCATTACAGAGGTCACTGTTACCCAACATTTTAAACTGTGAATAGCTTCAGTTTAAATTAGGTGTAAAAAAAGTCATTTCCTTTCAGTGATAAACTAAAACACCTGCAGCACAGCTCAAGTTTACCATGAGAGATATAAACTCTCACTCTGAAGTGGGACTGTTCAAGGACACACAAAACCACAGTTTTGTAAGATAAGATCTTTCTAATCTACATTATTACTGTGTTGCCAGATTAGGTGATTACATGCAAAACTATTTCCCTAGATTGCAAGTTACTCTTTGCTTTACTAGGAATAAATGACATCTTCTGTTGTGGATATATTACATGACTTCTCTCCTCAAGTCACTCATAATCCAGTTTTCCTTTTTGCTAAAAAACATCCAAACCCCTCAAGCCCCAAAAACCAAACAAGACAAAAAGAGAGAATATGTGCTACGGTCCTTCCTCATTTCTGCTGTCCCTTCTCCATTATAAAATCTAGAAATGTTGTATTTTAGTGCCAAGGGTGACCATCTTGCAGACCTAACTGCTAGAGGCACTTTCTGGTATTTACTTGTAAATTTTCAAAATGTATTTAAGAAGCTTATCTCTGTTTCATTTTACATAACACTTTCCCTGACAACAAACATGGGCAGAGATCTGGAATGTTTATTGAAAAAACCCAGCTTCATCAAAGTTCTATTTTAAATGATTTTTTGTTTATATACATTTGGCTGTGCTATCTAAAATTAGTTTGAGTGTTGGGCTCTAATGGCCAGGTGTTTACAGCAGAACCTGCACACTCTTGGGGTGTGCATGCCTGTGTCCATCTTTTCCCCAGGCAGAGCAGGTGCTTGAAGGTGGCCGTCCTCAGAAGAGAATTTAGGCTTTCCTTGCATCTCTCAACCAACATATCACTGCACAGGATTTCTCCTCTCTCTGCTTTTGTCCACGTACTTCTAGCTATGTGAAAGAGCTAGAGAACAATGTATCTCTGAGCACAGGGTAATGAAAGGCAGTTTAGTCTTTAGACTTCTCTAAAACTAGTTTCACATTTACTAAACATAAAATATTCTGCTTTAGTGGAACTTGTACCGGTGAAAGAACAAAGCAAGGAGTTTAACCATTCATATTCCAGCTGGTTTCTTTTTTCATCAAGTTTTAGTTTTATGGGCCATCTGAGTGGGAATTACATTATCAGATGCTATTTATAATAGCTTCTGCAAGCGATGTTCAGAAGTCACGTACAGCAGGGACAGTAAGAGAAACAAAGAGGAGGTCAGGTAAATATTACACATTGACATAGATGATACCTATTCTCCATTTACTCTTGGATAGATTAGCTTCCAAATTTGACCATGTGACATTTTTAAAAGGAAATATGTGAAATCAAGATAGATATTATAAGGAAAAAGCTCCTAAACCTGAAGATTGTGAAATATCCTGATTGAAAATCTAGCTGTTCAGACTCTGGATTCCATACCTAATCTGCAAGATGTTTGTGCCTTTTGAGTTTTACTCTCAAAAACCTGTCTGTACAATTCAAACCCCTTCGATTACATAGTACATGAAAACAAGAGAGAGAAAGGCTGGTGAAGTTACTCATTTATCTTCACTCACAACTCTTCTCACACATTCAAACACTGGATTAAGTTTAATTCTCAGTCTGACATAGTGATTTTCTATTTTAGCTGACTCCTTTGGGGGTCCATTCTTGCAAACCTTGCTGAGATTACCATTTGCAGCATTTGTTTTCCAGCAGTCTGTCCACTACTTTGAAAACAACAAGGTTTAATTAAGCTGAGTTCCCAGCACGCCTTGCAGAAGGAACAAAACTATATACCTGAGTATATTTCCTCTCTCCTCAAAATCTTGCAAAAATCTTGACAAAGTTGGAAAATGCTGTTAAAGATATGAACAACAGAAAAGAGTCAGGATTGGGAAATTTTCCGGAAGCAGTATTCTGCTCTTTGTATTGTCCCACCTACCGCTGCTGCCTTAATAAATGTTACATATGAAGGAAAGCACCAAAATGAGGACTGCAGAGGTTAGATTTAAATATCGGAGATAACTCACCAAGGGATCCATTTTCCTTAACGTTCCAGTGTCTTTTTGCCTCCTCAGTAGTTAACTGAACTTTGCCAAATTGTAACAGCTGACTGTTTGACCTCTACGTTTTCGTGTGTGTTTCTGTCTGTATATGATGTAATTAAGACTTTTTGTTTTCCAAATTCCAACCTGTTATTATCAGTCATTTCTCCAAAGACAAAGTCTGCCTCCCAAGTGGCTTCTTTCAATACACCATAAAACTGAGTAGTGGTGCGCTAACAGAAACCACCGCTCTAATGTGGGAACCACCTAACCTTTTCCCAGTGTCACATCAAACAGCGCGTTATGTGGTCATTGACAGCTTTCATGGGCTAAGCAAGCCTACCACACAGATAATAAAATGCTGAAGCCCATTAATAATATTCCCACTATTTTCTCCAGGCAGTGGCTGTCAAATGAATGACCACACATTTTGTAGATAATGGTCCAGGAAATACTGCACAATGCAGCTGCTTTTAAGGAGTCGTGTTTGTAGAAGGCAAGTTGAACACTTAACTGATTTGACCATTTCCAGGCAACTCCTAATTCTCTAAAGAGGTGCTTCTAATTCCATAACATATATTTGTGTCTAAGAAAACTAGGACCTTGGTAGCTCTATTCTTTTTGTAAATGTAACAAGTTTTGAAAAAGAGGAATGGCATACTTTGATCTGTTTTATGATTTGAGCAACCAAACCCATCAAAAGTAATTTAAAATTACTTTTAAGAACAGCAAATAATACCAATAAAAAAAGAACAAAGTACTTATATGTATGGGAATTTCACCAACACAAATTCATCAATTTGAACTGAGCTCAAAGCAAACTCATCATGGGCAAATGCCCATGTATAGGTTAAAAGTAATTAAATAAACAAGCTGATAATTTAACATTATTTCTTTCTGGGGAAAATAAAAAAAAAAACAAAAACAACACAGACAACATCTAATATACCAAGGAAGAACAGAGTGCTCAGCAAGCTTACAGAAACAGTCCCCATATCTCTGAGTCACCATTTTTGGTTTGACTGTCAAAAACATGCTCAACAAAATTGCTCCTCTCCTCTATTTTATCTTTCAAAAACCTTCTTCTTTATATTGGAAATACCAATCATTTTTTTCCATTTACCTTCAGAATAATCTCCTAATCCATTGCAGGAAAACAAACCCCTTTTCCATTACTGAAGTCACTTCCACAGTTATGATCCTACATATTATTTCAAAAGTAATTTTAAACATCACACACAAAGCACACTAACTGCCATTAGCACACTCACTTCTGCCATTACTGCTCTCAGTTTTTTCCTGTTTCTAATTTACTGCTTACTTCAGCACTTTCAATTTCTTGAATTGGCCATGGACACAAACTGCACCACTGCGAGGAGACCATGAGTATCCTGCACCGAGATCTTCCTGGAGAGCCTTCAGTGGAAATGTGCTCTACAGTTTGTATTATTTGTATTTCTCTTGTCTGCCATGTTAGGCCTTGAGGAAACTGTGGAACGGGAACATCACTGTGCTGCTCTCCAGCCACAGAAGATACAGAACATCACCCGGGGCAGATTTTTGTTCCAGAGGCTGGGAAACTGGACCAGTCTCTTTGTTTGTCAAACTGGCCTGTACACCCACATCAAGTGCTAGACACAGAGTCATCCACTTGACTCAGTGTGGCTGTTGGAGTAAAGCAGTGCTTGTTGGGAGTAAGCTTGGCCAACAACAGGCTGATAGTTGGCAGTGATCAATAGCAAATAGTTTTTCCTGTTATGGACTGGAGTCTATAAACATCAATACCGAGAACTGCTCATCAAGACTGAGTACTCTTCAAACTGTGGCCTTGTGACACTAACAGGAATAAATATATACGCTTGAAAACTTGACCTTATAAACATGTGCAAGAGCTCAGCATTTATCTCAATACATCATGAACAATGTAAAAATGTTATGCAGATTAATCTGTTGCTAATGCCAGAGAAAATCCAAAGAAGCAAAATGAAGCCAGAGAGGATGCGACTCCTAAATGCGTTCTCTGAACTGCAGTTGGGAATCATTTGCTTATGGTTCATTCTGTGGCCCTTGCAGCACTCATAACGATGTGATGGAGATGGAGTAGAAGAAATAGAGAAAGGAAAGATAGCAGCTACAAAATGAGACTACATATTTCTAAAAAAAAAAAGTAGGCCTGTGTATTATCTGTGACGCAAAACCAATCTGCCTCCATTCAGAATAAACAGAACATATACAAAATACGTTAATGATATCTGAGGAATGTTACAGCTCTAGGTAAATCACTAAATACTGAAGTACTGCTATGCGAAACAAAAATTGCTCTCAACCACAAAAAAAGTTGTAAAAAAAAAATAAAAATACATTAACATCATGCTGCATGTTCTATTTGGAACAGACTGTTTCCCTGGCCATGGAAATAGTTACTGTAATTGTACTCTTGAGTAAGAAGGAGCCTCTGCAGGAGCTGACCCATGAAGGTCTGCAGAATACTTGAGGCCAGCAACAGTGTAAACTTATGTTGTTGTAAACATGGCCCTTAATCCATCAAAAGAAAGACATATGGATTCCATCTTTATTTATTTCTACAACAAGCCAGACTCATCATGACATCTTTAAATACTTTGAATATTATTGAGCTAACTTATGAACTAAAAAAGGCAAAACTTGAATCCATTAGAAGAAAAAGTCAGGCTCTTTTTTTGGCTTATTGCTCAACAAAAAGCAGAGTTTTCTAAACATTGCAATAAAATTAATAAAGCTGTTTTGAAAAGTTCTGTATTTCAATATCATTACAGCTGCAATAATTAAAAAATTGGCCACTACTTTGAGTAATGAAAATCCATCAATTCACATAGATTTAATTTACTAAAGCTGTTATATATATGCAAATTGTTTTAAAGTCTAATGGAAAAATACCCCGCTTGGTTAAACCCACAAAATGTATATGCATTATATAGCAAGGAGCAAAAAAAAAATCTCAGCATATGAAACTGAAGAGCTTTTATCCAATATATATACAATATGATATGGTACGATTAGTGAAGGCAAGGATAAAAATAGATTTAAACACAGATACTTGAATATAAAGTAAAATATATGACTGAACTGGCCATTTACCAATAGTAAATATCACAAGCCTTCAGACAGCCACCTATCTGTTATTACCAGTTAATGTTAGCTGTTTCTCTATTTTAAACCAATTTAAGCCAGAGCTGCTAGGGCTCTACCTTGACCCTGCCTTTGCCAAGCCTCCCTCCCCTCTTCCTTACAGCAGCACCCGTGTGCCAGGGACTGCACAGTTAGTTCTGGGAACTGATCTGGATAAAATATAAGCATATTAAAACAGAATAATGATGTACTCATGTTTGTCTGTCTCAGCTTCCCAAGCCATACTACTGCCTTCAAAGGCAGCACATATTTAATGATAGGAGGAGAGCAAGACTGTGATAATCAAACTATACTCCCTTAAATATCTGTAGTATTTTACCCTAAAGACTCGATCATAACTTAGGCCGCATATTAGCGTACCCCAAAAAGAGGGAGGACGTCCTGGACAGAAGTAACATCCACATCTTCCCGATGGCCCCAGAACTTCTGTCTGAACCCATTAGCAAGTGTGAGGAGAAGGGACAGCTTTTTAACTCAGCTCTGCACACATCAGGCAACGGAGATGCAACAGTGTGTGTAGATTAGTTTGTTCATATATGCAAGGAAAATAAACATGTCTAATCCAATTTGAAGAGAGAAACCTGAGAAACAATAACACAAAGATTGTTAATGCTGCTGCCTAATAAGAGATTGGACATCAGTTTGCAATGAGAAGCATTGCACACACACACACACAAAAGCCAAAACAAATTGACACTGGGGCTGTGTAGAAACATCACCACGCGGCACAGTGAGCTGATGGCCACTGTTGACGTGGCTTGAAGACAACCACATCTGGAACATGGTGTCTGGCATAGGCCACCTCACTGTGAGAGAGACCTAGAAAAATGAAGGGAATTCAGAGAAGAGAAAAAAAAAAGGGGGGG
>VXBJ01001268.1:128758-209468 GCA_013400055.1 Nycticryphes semicollaris
GGGGGTACTGAAGGGAAAGAGATTTATTAGGAAAGATTTAAAAGAGGTAACACAGACTGGCCAAATAATGACTAGGTAAGGGATATGAGGCATGGTAGCAGTCTATAAATATTTCAAGAATATAAACGTACAAATAAGACAAAAGAATTATCTAGTGATGTTCGTGGGATACAACTAGGAGTTAGAAGATTAATGTAAAAGGGGAAAAATGTAGGGTAAGTATCAGGAAAACTTTTTGAAAGTGAGATGCCTTAAACTGGTGGAAGAAAGGAAGCGATGTGTAGATCCTCGCTACCATTCAGCAAGTTTTGGAACAAACCAAAACAATGCGCCAGCAAGTGTACTATGGAGAAAATCCCTGCATTTATATGGAGAAGAGAACCTAAAAGTCTGCCAACATCAACAAATTAACCTTAAATATATTCAGTTTTAATTCTCATCAAAAGCAAGTTTTACTCATTTCCTAAAGGGACATTACCAGAATAAAACATTTCTAAAGGCTAATAATTTTTCAGATGATAGAAGAAATGCTTGAAAGTTTCTATTTATTGTCAATTCCTGTAAACCTGGTGACTGAATAAATTTTGTGCAGAAGAAAGTACTTTTTTCAGCCAAATTTGGAAATTTTTTGAAATTGTAATTCACATGCGTGGCTAGAAGAGCGCTTAGGGAGGGGTTTGGTATTTGTATTCCAGTACATCAGCAAAAGGTTAGGGCATTATTTTGCCTACTCTCCATAATTGCAGCTTATATTGCAGTTCCTACAATTCTCCTGTATTTTTGTTATTACGGCTATTTAATTTAAACAAACCTTTTATTTATTGGTATGAAAATTACCTTTCTAAAAATACTGATGTTTCTTTAACATAGCAAATTTGTAATTTTAAAAATCCTTGAGGCTTCTGTTTCCCAGCAGTTTTGTGTATTTTTACGGGATAACAATTGTACTATTTCCAGTAAAATCCATTCTTCCTTTATTATTATTTTTACCATTTTTAACAGTAGGTGTTACTTAAATGCTGCTTTAGCATTTTTAGCATAAAAAAGATCAAGTTTACTAACAACCTGTTCTAAAATAATGGTAGTTAAATGCTTCTAATATTTCTGTTTATTGACTACCATAAAACAATTCTACCATTGCACTAAATTGAGAGTTTGGTGTTTTCTGGTCTAATTTCACATACTTTCATTAATGCTTTTATTGATGGAGAGTTTGTTAGTTAAAACCCAGGATCCAAACGCTGAGTGAGCCAACAGGATAGGAGATGCGAAAATTAGAAAGTTGAGGCAGTAGAACTGCAGGAAGAGGTATTACATTCTGCAATTTCAGTCTGCCATTATCAAGACCAAAATAGCATTTACCTTTCTATACGCATCTGCCTACTCAAAATCACTTTGATCAAGCAGCTTAAGTTGTGTATGTTATTCATAGAGGGTGGGTGTACGTGTGTATATGAGTGTGCACGTGAGGTTACAGATACAGTTACCGAAACCCAGAAAGACTTGCAAAGGGAAATATCTGAAAATATTTGCCAGAGCGTGCTTTCTTAGGGCCCTGTCCAACCCAAACGAGACTCCATGGCTGCTGGCCACGGGGAAGCTCAGTAAACTTCCTGCGCGAGGAATTCCAAGCAACCTGGAGTCTGCGCTCCAGCTGAAACCTGCTCTGTGGCACAGGCTGACCCGGCCCCTTAACGTGTCTTTATAGGAATATCACAAGGGAATTCATTTAGCCAGTTGTATAATAAGAGCCATAGAAAGTTCTGAAAGAGGGGAATCTAGCGTGAGCTAAAAAACAAGTCAGATTTTTCTCTGGAAGGTCACATGCTGTATTATTTGTTGTTCAGGCTCCGATGGCTTCACTGGAAATCCTCCTGTATAGCCTGAAATTTATTTTTAACATATTCCTGTGTGAGTTTCACTTGAAGGAACTGTTGTTTTCCAACTTGGTAGCACAAAAGAAAAGCTGCTGTCAGAAGAAAGTCTAAGCAGCTGCAGAATTCCTAGACACATAATTTCTCAGGAGAAATACACTGTGTGGTCTCACTATAAATACACGTCCAGGGATATAGGCATATACATACATAAATATATGACAGAGACATCCCAGATTATATTTGAAATATTATTATGTGCTGTCATAAGCATGAAGAGGTTTTTGCATTTTATAAGAGATGCAAGCAATGACTCTCACAATGAGAATGATTTAATAGAATAATAAGAATTCATTAATATAATATCCTAATGTATATTAATGCCTCTTATTTTATGTTCAAAGACATTTTTTGCTTAAATTACACTAGTATGATTTAGGTTATAATGTAAACATATGGTATAACATTGCAAACTTCACAGGAGTCACAGTCACAGATTCTGTGCGGTTTTGTTCAAATAAGGAGTATTTAACATAAAACATATTATTCCCTTGCTAACCTTTAGAATTAATTGTCTTCCACAAGTAACTTGAAGTTGAGATATAGCACAATACACATCTAAAATAAATATTTCACCAGTTAACGTGGTAATGACTTCAGTTAAAATGTAGTTAATAATTTGCCATACCCTCTGGCTTACAGTTTGATCTCCCATATGTTTTAGGTTGTGTCTCATATACAGGACAAAGCCTATAACCCTTCCTCAGACCCCTGGTTCAAGGACACACCTTCCATGAGTGAATGCTGTTTATCACAGCAGATGACTCAAAGACAGGCAGTTCCCGTACCTCAAGCCCACGCACCAGGAGCATTGCATATATGCCCCATCCCTAGAAGTTTTCAAGACCAGGCTGGATGGGGCTTGGAGCAACCTGGTCTGGTGGGAGGTGTCCCTGCCCAGTGCAGGGGGTTGGAACTCCATGATCTTTAAGGTCCCTTCCAACTCTAACCATTCTGTGATTCTAGGTGTGATGGGCATTATCTGCTCTTGTGCAAACGAACCAAGGCTTAGATACCTGAAACCCAAAAAGAATCAACACAGCAGAGTCTATGAAAACTTTACATAACACCAAGAACATGCTAAATATACTGAGGATAAAAGTCATGAACATACTTAATGTTTCCATATAAAAACAATGTACTTGTTTGCATCACCGTTTTAATCATATTTCTTCTTTACACAGTTTTTACCTTGCTGAACTGAAATATTAGTACTTTAGAGTCTTTTTCATTCCACAATTACTGCGGTTCAATTATGCTCTTGCATATGTCAGGTACACTACAGTCTAATTTAATCTTCATTACACATTGCCATATTGCAATTATACATGCTATCAGAGTGTTAACACATATTTAAACCTGTTATTCCTTTGTCACTGATTTACAAAGAGGTACCTGAAAAGAAGCAGATGTCATAATTACATGCTTATTCAGCTCATTTTATACTAAGTCTCAACGTAAATTGCAGATGAGCTAGGCATGTCCTGAAATTAATGTAGTGATAGTACACTAATGCTGTGATTCATTATGGTTTGTCAATGTGCTCCACTTCTGGAATGTGTGATAAAATTATATTAATACTGCAGAGTAATGAGATTAATGAATTTGTACATGGGGAAGAATAATGGTTCCCTTTGTTAGACTATTGAAAAAATAACATATAGGTAATTAAAAAGAATTAGTCAAACTCCATACAACCCCATTTATATTAAATTAATTTGTCTGGCTTCATTTCTAATAATTGATCACTCTCCGTAAATTATAAAGCGCTCCTCAACCATATGAAGTACTACCGTAGGAGGAGAGATTTCAGAGTATTATGAACCATCAAGGTGGTCCCTGTGGGTTCATATTAATTAAGGTTTAACAGTTTGGAAAATTGTAGCAATATTTTATGATTCATGTAATTAAACTCTGTAACAAAATGTCACAACCGCTAGTTATATCTGTGCCTATGATTTATATCTTCCCCTTATTTCAAAGGAAGCAGAAGTAATGAAATATTCTTAAACACACAGACAATCAAAGGAAAAATGTACTGGTTGTTTTTAGTGTTCCTAACTAATCACATTAGCATTTCATTGCCTCCACTTCAGGCACTAATGGCCACCATCAGACAGTGCAAATTAGATTAATTTAATATTCAACATCATAAGCGCTTTCAACAACGGCTTGATTCTGATCTCTGACTCATTTTACTCTTTAATTCCACACTCATTTCAATTGCGTTTTCTCCTGTTTGCTGGATTAACGGCGCAGAATCCAATCCCTTCCTTCTGTGGTTCTCTAATACAGCTGACAGGCACTACCAAAAGCTACTCCAGTACATTTGAAGTCCCAGATCTTCTAAACAAAACAGAACTGCAGACTAACATGCCTGATGCTGAATTTCAGGGTCTTACCGTATCAGATTAAGAGACTTTTCTTTGAAAATGGGTTCTCTTTTGGAAAAGGTCCTTGAACAATCTGTCATACTCCGTCATTTAGACAGTTACTGTTCTTGGGGTGTTGTTTTCCTCTGCTTGTTGCCGGAGTTTCTCACTGCTGAAGTGTTTTGTTACTAATCATTTGCACTGAAGAGGAACCTTTAAAGTGAAATTTTATCCCCAAAAAGGTTTTTTTTTTACATGGAAGCATTTGCAGGAAAGCTTTATTTTTGGCTAATGTCTCAAGTCTAAAAAGCATATTTTAAAATACCTGTAAATTATTGGTACTCTGAGAACAAAAACCAACTTCAGTTTAGCTTTTTCACTTAACAATATTCTGTTGTAGGGTGGTTCTTGGAAACCTAGAAACGGCAGCGTCTGGGGTCACCTGCCTCGCTGTGCGTCACTTGCCATGGCTGGCATACCTTGCACAGTGTGGCTCAAAGACTGGTAGCCAATGGCAGATCAATCAAGCAGGGAGATGCCTAAATCCTGCAAATCTGGCCGTGATAGAGACGGTTCTAACAATTTGGATTGAGACTGATACAAAAGCAAGGGATCACACAGAAAACCTTCATACGTTTTTCCAAGGTTACACTGGTATGCAATTTTAATCTAGAAAGCAAAACTTGGGCTTCAAGTAACTGTTTGGGGTGTGTTTGTTTTTTTCAGACTTCTTAAAAAAAAACCCCACTGATTATTTTCTTTATTTTTTTCAGACTGAGGGATATAGGACAGCTATCTCTGCTTGTGTAGAGAATGCACATGGCTTGCATTGTGTGGAACGCACTCTGATGTGCTTTGTGGATTAATAGGATTCTTCTGCTCCTACAACAATACAAGATTCTGTTTTCTGGGAGAAATAGTATCTGTTCTCAATGATCTTTGTTCTCAGATATCACAGTAACTGGCATCAAATAAGTACCAGAGAAGAATCCTGGTTAGTGCAAATGAGCAACAAATGTACGGCTTGCTGCGAGACCACAGAAGTCCATTTAATTGCTCTAGCAGGCTTCAGACTAGACTCTGACTGTAAAAGGCTATTGCACCAAACAATCTCCACCAATTCCCAGGGTGAAAGAGGGCAGTGTGTGTGATAGTGACACTGGGTCCAGTCTGCAGGTTGACAGAAATGCTACAGTTCCTCTAGGTGCTTTCTGAACCAAAAGGAGCGCGCGTGTGTGTGTGTGTGTGCGTGGTGTGTGCCCACAGAAATGGTGCATGGTTCTCTACTAGCTTTGCCAGAAGCAGGTTTCCTGTCTGGAAAATCAAAAATAACTGCCTCTCTAAACTTGTAAATCACTGCCTTTAAAAGATAGGGCATTCTTATTCCATCTTTGAATGCCTCAGCTTAGCAGTTTTTCCTACCTATTCTAGCACTGAAGAGTGAGTTTCCAGTTCAGGTGTACACGCTTCTGCAAACTGTTGTAGGCAAGTGAACAGAAAAATACACCATAATTACAGGGACAAAAAATGACTCGCATCTGTTGGTATTCACATTCCAGTCTTACTTTTTGTTAGTTGGTTGGATTTCCCCTTTGTATTATTATGCTTTTTCCTGAGAGTAAAATTTAGCCTAGGGCTTATAGGTTCAGTAGATAACAATTCTATCTTAATCTAGTTATGACAGATTTAATATTAATGGGACTAAGAGGAAAATCAGTTTCCTGACAAATGATGATAAAGTGAAATCTTTAAGCAATAATAAAAATCAACATGGCATATCACGTCACCAGTCATTCAAAAGTGACAGGCAGAAACAATCTGCTGAGACAACATCCAACCACAAGCATAATCACATTTATGATTTAATTCCCATTTAACATCAATCACATCAAATTAATAACCACTCTCAAAGAAAATTAAATCCTAAGTGTATTTTTTCCTTTAAAGTGTTATGATCAGAGAAGAAAGTCCTAATTAAATCTTAAACCAACGACATGTTTTTTACATGTGACACCTGTAACTTGGCCAGCATTGTGAATTGGCCCCATGTGGATTTTTGTCATAAAAGAGACTGACAGTCCCTTCTAGCAGCTGCCATAAGTTTCATTAACATGTAACGTATCCTATTGTGAAAGTTCTTATTGTAAAGATTTTCCATTACTGTAATGACTGTGCAGCCATTTTGGTTTAGGAAAACACCGCGCTATGCTAATTAGCGTTCAGCATGCAACTCGGAGACAAAGCTGCGAGCCCATGTGTATGCTGCTCTTCCTATGCTAGAGTGTTTGTCAACAAAAGGTATCCTCTTCATACCATGTTTCATCTTCCCAAGTCACTTATTCAAAGAGTAAGGGCTCTGTAAGAATAATTTCTTTAAGTTACTTGGAGGATTCAGGGAATTCTGTCTATCCTGAATCAGGGATGGCCAAGCTGGTGGCTCTAAACTTCATGCCTCTCCCAAGCACTTACACAGCTGAGGGTGACGTTATAATGCAGCTGCATGTCTTCATCTATAAAGGTGAGCCTGGACACCTAAGGATGTAACTCCATGCCCAAACTATCCTTCCCTGGGACAGCAGACTCTTCTGGAAGCATCAAGTACAAAATAGAATCATAGAATAGAATCACAGAATCATCTGGGTTGGAAGGGACCTCCAAGGTCATCTAGTCCAACCATCAACCCAACTCCGATAAAAAAACAACAACCCATCACTAAACTCTGTCACTGAGCACTGTGTCAACCCGGATTTTGAATACCTCCAGGGATGGTGCCTCAACCCCTTCCCTGGGCAGCCCATTCCAAGGTTTAATAACCCTTCCCATGAAAAAAATTTTCCTGATATCCGATCTGAACCTTCCCTGGTGCAACTTGGGGCCATTTCTTCTTGTCCTATCGCCTGTGATTTGGGAGAAGAGGCTGACCCCCCCTGGCTACCCCCTCCTTTCAGGGGGTTGTAGAGAGCCAGAAGATCTTCCCTCGGCCTCCTCCAGGCTGAACACCCTCAGCTCCCTCAGCCTCTCCATGTGGAACTTGTTCTCCAGACCCCTCACCAGCTTTGTTGCCCTTCACTGGACTTGCTCCAGCACCTCAATGTCTTTTTTTGGGGTAAGCAGCCCAAAACTGGACATAGCACTCGAGGTGGGGCCTCACCAGTGCTGAGTACAGGAGGACAATCTCCTCTCAAGTCCTACTCCCCACAGTATTCCTGGTATTTGGCAGAGAATGAATTAGGTGCGACAGATAAGCATGTTCCTTTCTGTATTCCTTTTATAAGGTTCCGCAAGGGAATATGGTTTGGTTCAGGGTCACAGATGCTGACCTAGGCCAGGCAGAAGTCAGTCGGGATATACCATGTAATATACAACGCATCCTTAAAACTACTCGTCACAAATCCCAGTCCTATGATGGCATACAATTCCTTCCTGCCTCTTTAAGCTATAACATGCTTTAGGATCTTTACAGCATGCAAGTCTGTTATTAAAGATTCTGCTGAATTATTCAGGGCTAAATCAAGATGTGAAGACACCTTTTTTGAGACAGAAAATTGGCAAACACTCTCTACTATGCCTTACAGCAAGAAAAACAATCTTGCTGCAGCTGTTGTGTTTATCATAAAATTGATGCTATAAAAATGTTACCTGAATACAAATGAAATTATTTTTATTTAAACCTCCCATACTGAGACGCGCATTTCCTCACATGATTAGGAGATCTCCAAGGCTGGCTGTGGATACCCGGCATAAAGTAGTTCATTTAAAAATTTCCTGAATTGTCAAGCCCAGATTTTGATGCACTTTGTCACTGAAGGTCACACTGCAAACCCTTTCATTTACCCAGTGAGCAGCTACTCACATGTGGAGCTCCACTGTCCTCCCAGGACCGTGAGGTGAGCAGCTACACACCAAGTCAGTCACCACCTATCCCTTCCTGACTTCACAGCAGCTGGGCACAGGGTGAAAACAAATAAGAGTGTCACCATCTGGTCACAACCACAATCACAGAACGTATTTTTCATTGGAGCTAATGGTTAATAATTTGAAATAGTAAGATGTAAGATTCAAAAATAACGCTTCCTATCAAAGGATAATTTCTTACTGGGCAGAATTTATTTTTTTTTTTCTCTCTGTGTTTCTTGACAGGGGAACAAATTCTCCTGGTTTGTTTTTTTTTTGTATCTTGGGTAAGTTTCCTTTCCTTACAAAAATTCAGGACAACGGGTGTGAAAACCAGCTTTAGCACAACATCCAAAAATGGATCCAAGACAACCGTATTTACATATACCTCTCAATTCCGAAGGCATTTCAGCATCTCATTCCTATTTTGCTCCTTGATTACCATTTAATTCAGTTAGGTTTCTCAAATACTTTTGAATACCTATACCCCAGTACTTAGAGATGCAATTCTGTGTAGGAGCTAGACTAAAGCCTTCTGTTTAACTTTTAGAAGCTTGCTGCCCACAAACCTCCACCCAGTTCATACAAGCACAGCTCTGCGATACCACCTGGGGTTCTCCACTCATTCCAGTTAGGCAAGAGGGTACCTACACCAGGTCAATGTCAGTTGTTTGAACCTGTGACTTCCAGGTGAAACCCTTTATGCTTCTTTACCAGTGTCCTATGCTCTGCCTCTCTGCCAGTATGCATTTGTGTGTATATATACACGTGTATGCGCACACGCACCCATGCATACGTCAAAACAGAATTGGGAAAGATTGTTAGGAGATCCTGATCCATGAGTTTTAAATCATCTCAGTCACGGAGAAATAGATAGTACTGGAACCATACACATACATAGAATTGTTAGCTCAGAGGAAAAACTTCTCAAGTCTCTCAAGTGAAATGTATTCCACGTTCATAGCTCCTGGTGAACAGCCCTACTCTGGGTCTGCTGCAGCGTATTCATTTGTTCTGCCGGTAGCTTTCTTGTGTAAGACAATAAATTTTGCACCTAGCAAATTATTTTATCAGTCTTTGCTCTACACATATATTTCATAAATTCATAACTAAACTCGAATAAAACGCATCTGAGTAGCCATGCAAATAAGGATGATCAATTTGCATCCTACAGGTCGTGTAACAGCCCATACTGTAAAACCTTAATGAATTTCTTTCTTGTACCTTCTACTTTTCAATTACTGTTTTTCTCTTCTTTATTAACTAAAGCTCATTTATTATTGAGCGCAGCTTGTCCAGCCTGAGTACTAGCTGGCAGCAAGGAGTGTTAACCAGAGACTCAGAAGGGGTGGATCGACACTTCCTCCCCAAGTTAAATGCAGGAAACCAGCCACATAAGCAGGAGGTTTGAGAGTATTAGCAGTGGTTTTAGGGGAAATTAATCTTGTTTCAAAGAGTAAGTCTACATGGCACAAGCTGGACTGAAATAAAGCACTGTACTAACGGTGCAGGCCGGATGGCTTGTACTACCAGAGTGGCTTGCTCTGTGTGAAACTCAACCCTGAGTTTCACACAGATTGGGACTTCAAACCACCCATATCTAAATAATCTATTGGCTTTCTCGTCAGCTCCCTTCTCCTTTCATTCATTCATTTCCTCAACATCAGTGGTCTAATCTGAAGCGCGCAGATTTGCCATGCTCTGTTTTATCAAAAAATATAATTAATCCGGCAATATGCATATAATGCCCCAAAGTTTGGGACCTCTTTCAGCTGGCTGTTCCTTCTGGTTAGTCAAGAGCATACTTCATAAAGCACTCTTCTCATTTATTTTCTTTCAGGTGATCGAAGTGGTTTTGTTCATGCCTCGCTGTAGATGTTAAAGCTTATTACAAGACAACTTTCATCCGAGATCAGAACTGTACAGATCACCTCATCAGATTTAAATTAATATTGCACAGGCAGGCATTTACAAATTTTCAAAAATTACCCAGTGAAGGGTAACTTAATGGGTAAAGTTAATAACCCCTCTGCAGCACAGCTTTCCCTAGATGTCCCTTTGCTGGCTGTACACAAAAGGCTTTGGGGGTCACCTGCATTCTGAGAACTGCTGTTAAAGGTTTATATTTCAGTCCTGCAGGAGTTCTGCCTCTGGCCATTTTTGGGGTTTTTTTAATCAAGTAAAACCTAACGTGGAGGCTGCTCTCCGTGCCCTGCCCCGTTCCATCTTGCTCCTACTTTTTTCCGTTTAGTAGGGTGTCACTGATACTTGCCATGTGCTCTGGGCTTATGTGGGTAGTCAATATGTTAGCCAGGTCTTTAACAAGCATTTGACAAAGTAGTAGAGGAGATTTTTGAACGAGGATTTGGTAGTTAGGTGCTCAGCCCATATTGACTGTTAGTAACTTCCCTTCTAAAATTATGCTTTAAAAAAGGCACTGAAAAACACAGTCCTGTTCGAGTGACCTTGCTTTAAAGACATGTGGAGACAAGACAAACCATAGTCAACTTTTAATCCTGCCTTTCATAAATAAATCTAAAGGAAAATTATTGCAGTAAAATTTAGAAAATTATTCTTCTTTAAACACAAGCCTAATTACAAATGAACATCAGCTATAGGCTATCAACTAATGCTGTTTATTACATTGATTATAACAGGGAATCCCTAGGGTTAGTTGATGAAATAAAGATTTAATTTGAGGGTAAAGCACAACAACAAAAATGTAGCTAATTGTAAACAATAGTATTCCAAGTCCAGCTGAGTCCATCAATATAAAAACAGAAGTTAACCTCATCCTTCCACTACTGTAAACATATTAAATGCTATTTATTGTGATTACATGTGTGTGGCCTGTTACAGCCTAAATAGGGACATTTTCGTGACTGAAAGACATAAACAGCAGATAACTAACATCGTTATTCCCATTTGAAAGATATAAAACCTAAATATTAATTTTAATAGTAAGGTTAGCAAATTAGGAAACGACACACACTCAAATCATTGCAATAACATCCATGGCTAGTAAAATACTCTAGTTCCAAGAAGATTAAAAGTACAGGTGGGATTCAGCAGGAGTTTATATGCTATCCTGACACATGTCATAAACAGAGATTTTATACAAAAAAGAATACAGATTTTCCACCAAACAGAATGAGTCAGAGGAATGGAAATGAAGTTAAAAGATATTCAAGAATAAAAGAAGTTGCCCTTTGGAAAACAATTCTTTTAAAGAAGAGAGGGGAGCAGGAACCCCCTGCAAGGTTAGGGACAACACTCTCCTGGGCTAGGGAGGCCACGTCACACACTAACGTCTGCGGGGACACAGCAGCTCCCCGTGGGGCCAGTCTGAGTTCAGCCACCCCAAGCACACACAGCCACACCGCCAGCACAGCCAGATTGTCCTCCTGGGCAACACAGCTGCTTTGTGTGGCACAGAGGCGAACTGGATGAGCTTTCCTAGACCCCACCGTGTCGTACACCTCGAGCTCCTGACCAGGGCTGGCTCCCTTCATGGCTTAGCGTTACACTCCAGCTCCTAACCTTTTCTGGCACTTGGTGCAGAACGCAGCAGCACTCAAGTTGGTTTTGGTACCATGGGCTACACAATCTGAATATTCTGCTGTTTGGCTCTCACAGACACCCATTACCAAGTGACTTCGGGTGTTTCCTGTTCTGCACCTTATGCTTTGCCAACCCTTGACACCCCAAAGGATGCAGTGTTAGATTTGGGGTACATTCCTGCTCTGGGTGGACCTGCTTTGGGAGGGGGTTGGAGCAGATGATCTCCAGAGCTCCCTTCCAACCCCATAGCACTCTGTGATTCTGTGATGCCAGGAACCTCTGAAGGCGTACTTTTGGTAGGTTCACAGCATTGCAAATGAGAGAAGACACGTGGAAAAAGGCAAAACTCTAAAAGGATACCCCTTTACCCTTTTTCCCTTCAAAGGTGTTACTGGAGACATCCAGTGACATGAATCGATTAGCACTTCAGCAATCTGGGGGGAAATCATGAAAGGACACTGTCTGATTTGCAATCTGAAACCCCTGCAGATTTGCATTGCAGGAGTAGGGTCTGCCGCCTTCTTGGTTGCAGCCTCCCTGTTTGAATCAACATTTTCTCAAAGGCAGTCTTTTCATGTTTGGAAATTCAGATGGAAAAAACTCAGATTTCTTAGACAGTTTGCTCCACACTGCTCTTTTTCCCATGCTGTTCCTCATTTCCAAGTGATCTCTGCTACTATTATTTTAAGCTTTTCTCAGTATTGCTTTTGTAGTAATATTTTAATTTTGCATGCATTTAATATCAATCATCCTTAAGGGACTTTTGAGGGTTTTTTTTTCCTTCAGCGCTGTTTTCCTTGACATTGTTATCATGACTGTAAGCATTGCCTGGAATAATCAAACGGACACTGGAAGAAGAAAGGTCAGATACTGTATATGACATATGATTTGCACATCCTTGAAAGGGAAATGAGTCATCTACACAATACAAACAATGATAACTCACTTGCATATGACTGAGATGCTAAAGATAAGATATGTTTATAAATGAATAAACTTCCTGATTATAGTGATATATTATGGTAATTTTTATTTATTTATTTTTTAAAAAAAAGGTATTTCTATTTTTTTGTAGAAGCCTTTCACTTTAAAATAATGCTGAAGTACTGATATGCAATGTCGATATGATTCGTAGCACAATTCATTTATTCTTTGTGGACCTTTTTTGAGGAGAAGAGCACGGGGTGGCTTGTTGCTAACAGCTGAAGCCCTCAGAGGCACAAAGAGCGCTCTGCAGTGTGGACAGGAGCACTCTCTGCCTGCAAGCATTACTACGTGGGTATCACAAGAGCTCAGCACTCCTGCTCTGGTACAGGGACGATACAAGCACGACATCATGTTTTAAAAGAGTTAGGGAAAGAAAAGGAATGGAGAATGAGACTTATCAAACCAAGATCAAGAATACATTTAAGTTGTTATTTCCAGTTCTTCCTGGGGCATCCAGTAGCGTGAGCGGATCCTCCAAATAAAAACTACTCTTCTAGCCAACCAGATAAAGCATTAACCGCAGAAGCTAATCTCAACTCTTTAAAGCAGAGACCAAGCACCTTCTCTGTCCCTCTATTCCACCTTGTAAACCCTGTTTGAAGAGCATTTAGTAGTAGGGAAGAACGTGTAATGGGGTGGGCAGTCCCCGAGAAGGCCGAGATGGCAGGGTCAGTTCTCATAGACCTCACGGTGCCGGGAACACGCCACGAGCACTTGCCTGCTTCTTCTCTTGCTTGGTGCTGAGGGAAAACCCATCACAGCCAGCAACTACACTCTCTGTACCGGGGCTTGTTCAGAGAGGCCGTGCCTCACCCCCAAATACCCCCAATTCAGCAGCCAGGGAGGAGCTTCCTTGTAGAGAAACCCATGAAGAACACCACAGCTTCCTTTCCTTTTTCGCAAGGCCTTTGGTGATCGCTTTGGCTCACTTCCACGCTGCACAGCAGTTGAGACTATTTGATCTTGGGCTGGGATACCTCACAGCCTTACCCAGATGAAAAGTTCAGCTCAGCTAGGTGATTAGGAGTCCAGTTTGAAAGCACAGCAGGATAAAGAGCTCAGATTAAAATCAGAAATATTCCAAACACCGCAGCTCTGAGAGGGCTGAAGTTGAAATTAAATATTGGAGTCAGCACAATGCAAGAAATTCACAACCGACTGGTGAATATCTTGCATAATAAAAGTTTAACCACATATGTTCTTAATATACAGGGTAGAGACCCAAATATGACCTGGATAAATCCACTGTAACATGAACCAAAACCTTTGTTGGGTACCTTCAGCTTCTTAATCTGCAAAGCTGAAGGTTTGGACTGCAGCAAGCTCGGTCTCAACAACAAATATCTCAATTTACCCGGCTAGTTATTTACAAACAGCTGATAATTATTTATGCTATCACTGGAGCTGCAACATATTTTATCAGTTGTTGCATTTTTTATGGTAGTTTCAACTGTCATAAACCAGTACAACAGTCTGCCAACATGAAATAATTAATAATTATTATGTGAGTGACTGATTTACTTTGGAGAACATGAAAGGCCACGAAACCTGGAGTTTCCTGGTCTACATGGTATGCATAAAGGAAATGAGCATAAGCAATCACTGTCAGCTGGTCTTGTAAGCAAGAATTGAATCATTTATCTGTCTGCATGTATACATTATCATCATCTCCCACTCTGAGGTAAGTCCTAATAGCACTTCATGCTACAAAAATAGGTGGCTACAGATATTTCATAAAAAATACTACTCCTTTTGAGAATGAGAGCTGAATGGTTATATATTCAACATGAAGTAGAAACTTTTTAAGAAATTTATAATTGTTTCTAGGAAACATTTAGGTTTTGTCTGCACCAGATAAAGCACAGCTGAACCCCAGACTATTTCAAATCGATACTGTGCAGTACAGTAATAATCATGTTCATTTAAATGCTTAATTCTCTTGTCTTCTCTTTATGATCATTTTGCCCAGGATCAATCCCCTACAAGTACCTTCAACTGTTTTAGCGCTTGGACTAGTTTGGTTTTTTATTTTCCATCAGAATCACAGACTGGGTAGAGTTGGAAGGGACCTTAAAGATCATCGAGTTCCAACCCCCCTGCCCTGGGCATGGACACCTACCACCAGACCACGTTGCTCCAAGCCCCATCCTAGCCATGAAACCATATAAATCAACGATATGATAGCATCTTGCTCTAATTAAAGCTACAGAAAAACATGTTGGGCTAAGTGGAGATGGAACGTACACTCAGTGTAGGCACCACACTCAGTGTTTGTCACCACCTCAGCAGAAATCTAAAAATCAAGATAGAACCTCAAAGTTTTTTTGAGCACTCATACAATTCAAAATACAATTTCTGATTGACTTTCCGTGTGAATGCTCCTAAGTGGCAGCACGGCCGTTTTCTGGATGTGTCGTGTAGCCCGGTGCCTCACAGGATGAACTAAGGCAAGTGCTTCTGACTCAGCGAAGAAGAATAAACGCTGAGCTCAGCAGAGAGGAAGCAGCACCATCTGAGACCACAAACAGGAGTGTCTGGAGGGGAAGTCCTTCAGAACACCAAATTCAAATGGGCTCAACAGAGATCTCTCTTTCAGGATTCAGAGTGAAACTGGAGCGTGAACAAACCTTTCAACCATTTCTCAAATTGACCCTGCCGTACCCAGGCTGTGTGTTGTACAGGTACTGTGTGAAGGAGGGCCACGAAGATGATCAGGGGGTTGGAGCACCTTGTCTCTGAGGACAGGGTGAGGGAGCTGGGGTTGTTCAGCCTGGAGAAGAGGAGGCTCCGGGGAGACCTCACAGCAGCCTTCCAGTGTCTGAAGGGGGCTACAGGAAGGCTGGGGAGGGTCTGTTTACAAAGGCCTGCAGTGACAGGACAAGGGGCAATGGCTTCAAGCTGGAGAAGAGCAGCTTTAGATTGGATATTATGGGTAGGTTCTTTACTCTGAGGGTGTTGGAAGACTGGAACAGGTTGCCCAGGGCGGTGGTTGAGGCCCCTTCCCTGGAGATATTCAAGGGGAGGCTCAAGGAGGCCCTGGGCAACCTGGTCTAGTTGGGGGTGTCCCTGCTGACTGCGGGGGGGTCGGACTAGATGACCTTTGGGAGTCCCTTCCGGCCTGGACCATTCTATGATGGTAATGCCTGAAGAGCTCTGAACCTTCCCACCGTGTTCCTCTCTTTCCTCATTCCTCCTTTCCTTGCACTGTATTTGATTTTAAAGTCCATCTCCGTTTAAAATGTAATTTATGGGCGTTTAATCAAGAAAAGTACCTCTAAACTCTTGCAAGCGTGGGGAAGAAAAGGAACATGTACACAAGCAGGCTTTCTCCCAGACTGCTTTCTGGTATTTATTCCAATAGAATGCTAATAATTATGTTAAAAAGCTAATTTAAGAAATCCAATTTTTGGAAAATGGGTTTTCAAAGGGCACATTTAACAACCACAGAAAGTTCGATCTGATTTCCCCATTAGAAGAGGAAGGAAAATCCAATTTTAATCTATTTTTGTGCTCTTAAAAAGATGATATATAGAAGTTACTTTGAAAATCATCCTTTCAAAGCAGAACCTAGTATAAGCATGTGCTAACTTGTGAAGCGCAATTAAACCGTTCCGATAATTCTGCCTGCAAAAATTAGCTGCAATATTGAGAAGGCAAGTTGTTTTCAAAATGTCCATGGCAGAAATGCTTCTGTGTTAAGCTGGTATTGATTCCGAAACAATCTTACACATGATAAATGAGAGCGCATTTAGGAGAGGATTCAGTCATAAGAGCTCACAAATCAATCAGCTTGTCAACAGGCAGACCAAATTCAATTTTTATTCTTAGTAAACTCTTATTTGGTGGTAGGCCATTGTTTACTTTGAAATTGCTTCACAAAGGATTGGGGGAGGAGGGGAAACACAGGAAAGACAATCTTTCATCAACATGTTAGAAGTTGGTATTTCGTTTAGGGCCAGGACAGAGAAAATCTGATTGTCTCCTGGATAATGCAAACCTTTGTATCTCCTTCTGGATGATGGTAAACATTTGGTCATATGATGCTCTTTATCTGCAGCAGCACTTCATAATTATCCTCATAGAGTGAGACGTGGCATCACTAATTTGTAGCAGAGCATGGTGTAATTGGCATGTCACATTCTAAAGCAATAGCCTGATGTCCACAAGAGCTGCTGCGTTGCTTTGCCACGCCACGCTCTATTTCTGACAAGCAGATTTCATTGTGTTTTGATGGCTCAAAAGTAAAATTGTAGTGAAACGACATAGTAAAAAACAAAAAAAAACCAAACAAAAAAAAAAAAAACCAACAAAACCCACTAAAGTCTATCCCTCCCAGAATTCCCAATCTGCTGGCCCCAAGAAAATCATCGACAGTAACCTGCTGTTTGAAATCTAGGAGATTATCGGAAAACCTCAAATTTAACATAATTCATTTATATAATCTCTAAGCAATTTTGCACTGATATCACCCCTGGTTTTCTGAAATGTCATTGTTTCAATCCAGAAAGCCTAAAATAACAGCTACAGACGACCCATGAGGCTGTAGAGGAAGATCCTCTATACGAAGCTGCTCAGTCGCTTCCCTCTCACCAGTCAAGAGATGATTTATTTTGTGGAAGAACGGGGAATAAAAAAGACAAAGTGGGAGTAAGCCAGTTGCTGGGCCTTACACAGAAGACTCTTGGAACCTAAACCAAGTCTTATTGAATCAAAGCATTGCAGAGAGATGTACTGTGAGAACAACTACCGATACTCTGAGTCGAGTGTGATGCAAATAAGATCTTTAGAGCTTCCTTTTTCAGGATTAACTTTTGGAGAGCAGAAAGCAGAACATGAACTATTCTTACTCCTTTCTCTCGCCTCATTCCAATTAAAATGAGAAGTTGTGGGGTTTTGGAGGTAAAGGCTTTATAAACACAGAAGAAACAGACTTAATTGGTGTTTTCTTCTCTAGGCACAATCCTGTTCTCTATCGTAATTCTCCTGGTCATTACCTCCCGTGTTTTCAGATTCATACAGGGATGGGGCAGCCTATACCGCAGCACACGTGGCTTTTCCTTCCCTCTCTTGGTAGATAAAGCTAGGAAGCCACAAGGCTGCATCCCAAGCCATGTATTTCTGGAAGGTACATGTCCATTTGATTTTTTTCATTTAGCCAGTATTAGTTATGAACCTGCAAATAGTATTTCTGAAAATGCTTATGGAAGAGGACTTTGTGTGGATTTAGCATGCACTGCCAGACAGATGTCAGACAGAGTTGAAATTTGGAGCATTGATTTATCAAATAAGGTGTCTGTTCCACAGTCAATTCTTTGGTTTTGTCATAGACACTCACTGGGAACATAAATCTTGTAGGATGGGGTTTAGTTTTTTATTCAACGGGGGGACAGACTTGGGAAAAAACATCTGAATCGTTTTGGTTCCTTAATCTTATTTGTTCCTGCCATTGCACTATAACCAAATAAAAGACTAGAATAAAAAACCCAAATATGAACATCTCTAAACATTGCTGGCAGAATTTGTAACAGGATGTGAATTTCATGGCTGAGACTTTAAAGTTGGAACCAGCTGACCCAGAAACATTCAAAACCTAATAGTTTCCAAAATCCTAGTCACTGTTGGAAATCTAAGGGTACCAATATATATGCTTAGACACACGTTTCATACAAAAGACAAGAAGACTGTGGAGAGCACAGAGGGTACCTCAGGCAGCCTGAACTCACTCTAAAAGAAGATACAGACAAGGGAAAGGAATTTCGTAGATTATGTATTTTTAGTCTGTGTAGGTCCCACACTTCAGTCGTTGCCCTGATGTCTAATATCTGAAGGTGAGTGAATTTTAAAAGCCTCCTGAGAAAACAATGTCTTGCAGACACTTCCAAGATAACTATAAGATCATTACACATCTCCCAACAAGTTCAACTACTCCTCCTTTATCCTGTCTCTTAAAACAATCAAACTTACAGGAAGCCCCTCACAAACAAAAGCATTTGGAGGAAATACTGTGTTCTGCTTCTTGTGGTGTAAAGGAAGAAGACGGGAGTATCTCATTTCACTGTTGTGTTTTAATGAGAAAAAGTACCCCTTCGCTTTTTATCCTTCAAACTCAGAGCACATGAGAGGCATACGGGAACCCAATAATGCTTCCTTGAATGACCAGTAAAAACCTGTTAGTTCCATTAATTTTAAAATAATAAAAATTACCAGACTCCTGTGTCAGCCTGAGGAATCTGTTAAATGCAGGCACTGGTAAATGACATTACTCGAACAGTAATTAATTCTTATGTGACTTGGAAGTATGTATTCAACTAATATCAGACATGAAGGTATTTGTTGAATTTTATTGGATTTTAAACACAGGTCATTTGTTTTCATTTCCTTCTTTATCATAGATATATAGCTTTTCCATTTTTACTATATAAAATTGGAGTATCATATTCTCTGTTGAAAGCAATATTAAATTACTTTTAGGAAACAAAGAATATTATATATGTTTTTTTTCTGATCTGTTTTTAACCAGAATAAAGCTGCACATCTGGTATATTTTAGTTTTGGGATATGGAATATCTCTGTCTTTCCCAAACATTGTCTACTGTAAACCAAACTGAACAACTTTCGGAAGTGTTCCTTTTTCACTGAAATTTGAACCCTATGGAGAATGCTTGGCATATAGATTAAAAATGGATGTGAAAAACCAGTCAAGATTGGAACAAAGGGATTTTTTTTAGACCACAGGAATGGATATAAACGAGAAGGTGCAATCCATCCTAGCTTCGGTTATTAGGATATATAATTTAGAAATCAGACTGGGTCTAAGTCAGAGGTGATAAATGAAGACAACATACAGCACAGAGGGTTTTTTTTTGTAGATTCTAAGTACATTTTTATATAGAAATCAGATTATGAAATTGAGGTTATACTGTTTATTTCTGAAATGAGGCAGGATCACAGCAGAGGCAAGCAACAAGGTGGTCCTTGCCATGCTGAACAGTAAGTTCCTCAGTGTCTGCTTTTTAATGGAAGTAACATCAGGCTTAAGGTTTTGTCAATTCCTAGCCTGGTGCAAACTGAAGAACCATCCTATGCTGTACAATTACAATATAACTGTCAAGGTTTTATTACAGACGAACAGAGCACTTCCCACCTAAAATTCATCAGCAAGAGTAAAATCCCTCCCTGTAGGACTCAGTTCAAACCAACCCTGCTCATATTTATCTAAGTTTTGTGTCTGAAGAACGGAGAATAGCCTAGCCAGCTCTTCAGATGCATTTTTTTATCCGTTGCTCTCATTGACTGAAGGAGCATCTGATTATACAACCTTGGATCTCTTTTTGATAGCGTTTGAAATAACCAAACCAAACAAAAACGTCTCCAATCTGCCCTATATAACTAGAAAGCCAAGATAAAGCAGCACAGGCATAGAAACAACTTTGGTATTGAGAATCCAACGCTCCGAACAAACACAGAATGAACATCAAAATTCCTAGGCTAAACTGAAGTGTTAATCTACGCCTTCTGACCAAGATTGAGACGAATGCAAACAGGGAAAAGCATTTTTGTTTCCTTCATGGATCCTTTTAAAGCGTAGAAAAAGCAGTGGAGGTCAAGCACGGCCCCATTTTATGGATTGCTGTTCAATGATAGGCTCAACAAAGTGGAAAAATATGAACTGATTAGAGAATTGGAGAGAACAGGCCTTTAACGGCTATTGGACAGCATCTTCCCTTCCTCCCCATTCATTTTATGATGCATGCCTTCAATTGCAAGGCACTATAAAAAGCTTCCTGAAATTCTTGGCACTGCCACAGATTTGATTCCGCAGTGGCTTCCAGTGATTAACAGAATGCTAGAAAGTGCAAGACAAACAAAGATCAGGTGAATGGGGAAAAGAAACTGGAGTATCATAAAAAGTGCACATAAAGGGCACTGCGTTTGCCAAGAGCCAATACCTATAAAAGGAGTGTAGTTTTTGAAAATCAATCCCTCCCGTTCTGAGCAGAAACCAGATGAATTTCTAAAGATTGTATTTACTGCGATTATGAATATATTTTTTAAAAATTAGAACCACAGCTAAACAGGCAGAGAGAGTAACAAACATTTTAAAATTCACTTGTTCCACTAGAGTCTCAGTCTGCATCTGAACTCTTTCACTGACCAACAGTAAACTTGATCATCTGCAAATAAATTATTAAAATGCTAACTATAAGGCTGTACGTTATACAGCCTGACTATATTATAATTTTTGTTCCTCCGAGCAGCTCCTTAAAATGCATACTTAACTAATTCATCCTAGACTTCGTGCCCCTGTGGCCCTGGAAGGTGAAGCAACATCGCTCATGAGAAATATTAACATTGGCTGTTTATCAAGGCATCTGCGAAGCAGAAGAGCAATAAAAGTGCTCGTGTGCGCGCTCATTTACTACTGAAATATCACAAAAATTATTCAGTGTCAGAAATCTAATTTTGTATGATATTTCTATATATTTTAGCCGTTAATTTTTTCAGTATTAGTGAAGTAATATTCTTTGAATACCCCTGTAGCTACAGTGGAAAAATGGACCAACACACTTATTTAGTGCTGCTACCCAAATCCATTAGACAAATTTTCTTTACAGCAAAGCATTGATGAATGAAATGTCCCATGCTAATGTAAGAATAATCAATTTAGAATGCTTATGACAATTAACAAAGCTGGAGATAAGCCTTGAAAGCACCATGCTTTGTCAGCCCTGATTTGGATTAAACTTGCACTAATAGGATCATTTTTCTTCCAAAAGGTACTCTTTTTAGGCAGACCTATCAATTAATATGAATTATGCATGTATAAAAGGACTAATGTCATTAATTAGACAAATTAATTTTTATGATGCAGTGAATAGACTAACACCAGATTATGTGAGATATCATTCTCCCAATTCATACGTATTTGGAATAAATGAATAGTTTATATTTGCATGGTTATTACAGACTCAATCGTTATTAATCAGTGCCAACGTATCAGACAGTTTCATATCATCTCTTTTAACTTTCTCAGGGTGACCAGGTATGTTCAGTTCACACTTTGGAAGACAAAGGTTTACCCACCCTCGCAGGCTTGCCCTGGGCGTAAGACTTTCTACATGCCAGGGCAATGCAAGCAGAGCGTGTTACGCGCTGTGTATTTCAGTGCATTTGTGATGACAAAAAGGGGGAAATTAAATGAATATAATCTAACTCTTCTGGCATCAATTTTAGCTGTAGAATTGAAAACACTCAAAAATTTAGAGAGGCTTGTGTTAATGCTGGCCCCCACTTTGATCCTGAAACACTGTTTTATTTCAGCCACTAGTAATTTACCACTCATGTCTTCCTTTTGCCTTTAAGCCTAATGCATATACGTTTCAAAGTGCAGGGAAAACCTTTACAAACTAAAAATGTCTATTTAAAAAAATCAAGCTCTCAGAATCCCCAAGTGTTTTTTAATTTTAAAAGTGACTCTTTATATGGTAGACACAATTCTGCAAATACCAAGGTTCAAATCAGTGCTGAATAGTATCTCCTACATGGAAAAGATAATATACCGATTTCCATTCAAATGTGTTAGAAACTATTAAACACTTATTAAAGTTATTTTAAAACTTTGCTTGCTTTGCATTTAATGAAGTGAATGCAAGATGGAAAAACCTACACACTTTACGCACGTTCAATTCTTAAAAATTACTCTTTGCCACATACCGTCTTTTATCCACTATTTATACATCAGCTGGGGCCAAATATAGGGAAAGAATTATTCCCTATTACCTTATTTGGCTTTCAGAGCAATAGGATAGCAAACCCTCAGCGAGGAAAGTATTTAAATGACCAGCCCACTTCTGATAAAGCCCTAGTCTTAGGGAATACGTCCTCTTCATGAGCTACAGGGAGACAGGAAAACCAGCAACTGCAGGCCCAGCCCCCAAAGACCAATAAACCCCCCTGCCCTATCAGGGATAGCTTTACCCAAAGAAAACTGAGGGGTCACAGTCCAAGGAAAGAGCTGCTCTGTGTCATGTGACAAACCTCTTGTATTTCCAGCCTAAATTTATTCCTGGTCAGTTTATAGTAGTTCGTGGCTCCCCATCCACAATGCTGGCTCTGTAGCTCTCGTCAGTCCCCGTCTTGTTCGGCCAACCAAGCCAAACCCAGTTAGCCCTGTCCCGCAAGAAAACTCCCTGCCCTCCCACAAATACTTGCAGCCCTTCCCTGGACCCGTTTATAATCTGAGTATCCTTTTCTTGGTGCTGGCTGAGCAGATCCGGACACGGGATGTTCTAGGATGCTAATGGTCCCTTCAGAAATAACATGAAAACCTACATCGCTTGGAAAGGAACGGGAATCTCGCCTGTAGAGATCTGAGCACCCTCTAGGATATCGCCAC
Source organism: Nycticryphes semicollaris (assembly GCA_013400055.1). Lineage (NCBI taxonomy): Eukaryota > Metazoa > Chordata > Aves > Charadriiformes > Rostratulidae > Nycticryphes > Nycticryphes semicollaris. The sequence continues at coordinate 151,903 of VXBJ01001268.1, forward strand.
GCATTCTGGGGAACTCATAGTGTCTTGTCAGCACATCACTCTTCGCTTTGCTTTACTCAAAGCTCTTGGTTTGGATTAGTCCTTGGGTTTTCTACTTTGAAGCGTGAAGCTACGCAGGACCTACACAGGAAAATGCAGACTCAGCTGAAACATTTCACTCTGAATTTCAAGTGTTCTATTTTTAATTCATTGTGTTGCCTTAGCACAAGAAAACCAAAATTGCTTTTGGAGATCATGCAAAGGCCTTATTAAAACTCTCGTTAAATGATGTGCCTAGAGGAGGATTTACTAACTTCCCATAAAAATTAGAAGAGTAGAGTGGAAGAATGTTGAAATGCAAATAAGAAGGGACATACATCAAAGAGCCAGACAGATTTTCACATGGAAGTGAATAATCACCTGGAACTAGAAATAGATTAATTATATAGATATATAAAACTAGAAATATGATTAATTATAATTAATATATGGGAAGTACGGACAGGTCCGAGCACATGTGGAAAACAAATATGGATTCACAGAACACTACGATGCAGTACAAAATTGAGTTCATACAGCTGGCAGTACATAACGCCTTTTTAAGTTATAAGACCGCAGCATCTGGTCTGCCAATATCTTCCTACGAATTTTCAGAAAGTCATGGGAATAGTTTTTGTTGAATTCTCTCTTTTTTTTTTTTTTAGATGGAAAGGAACTAATAGAGACAGAAATAAAATGTATTGGGAAGAGGACTGCTAACAGAATGCATCAAAAAGGAAAAAAAAAGCACTTCAATAAATTTTAAACTAAAAGAACGCAATGGTAGGATTATTCTTCCACCTATTACTGGCTGATTCTGAAAAGTAAAATACAATGGATTTTATTTTTTATGGCAAAAGGATTATTATTTTTTAATTAGAGTTACATTGTAAAAGCAGGACATAATAGAGAAAAAAGCAAGTCTTAGCAGGGAAAAAGTGTCTTGTAATGTGACCAGATTTCTTAATAGTTATCCTCTTTTCCATACAAGACCTGCAATCATCAGAAATCTACAACTCTATCTCTTCCTCTGCCCATTTTCTTCAATTATAAGGTGAATATTCACACAGTGATTCACTTATGAATGAATAGAAATGGCCCATCTGCAGCATTGCCATTATTTTACGCTCTGTTCTTCAGAAGGTGATAGTGTCCACTCTGCAATTGCTAGTGGCATCACCAGATCAAGGTATCAGGTTTGATGTCTGTTCTGCTCAAATAGTCACTCGTACGTTTGTGTTGTGTCAGTACATACAGAAAGCAGGTGTGAGCACGGACTCAGGCACTGAGCTCTTGAAGAAGCGATAGAAGGTAATACCTCAACCCGTGACGGCAAGAAAAGGCAAGGCAAACCATGCTACTACTTGATTATTCTCATGGTTCTTGACTGAGAATGAACTGGACTGGTTTATCCTTTGCCTAAATAGCTTGGAATAAATGAATTAGAAAAAAAAATAAATAAATCTGAGAGATGTGCATATCCCTGTGGTGCACTACAGAATACAATACAGGCATTTTGTACTCATCGCTACTCATCTTTCTTTAGAAAGATCATCTTGATTAGATACTAGAAAGAAATTCTTTGCTGTGAGGGTGGTGAGACCTTGGCCCAGGTTGCCCAGAGAAGCTGTGGCTGCCCCATCCCTGGAGGGGTTCAAGGCCAGGCTGGATGGGGCTTTGAGCAACCTGGTCTGGTGGGAGGTGTCCCTGCCCAGGGCAGGGGGTTGGAACTCAATGATCTTTAAGGTCCCTTCCAACTCCAACCATTTTGTGATTCTAGTGCATGGTGAGTGCGTGTGAAGTCACAGCAGGAAACACCAAAGTCAGTGTTGCATTATTCTCAACTGTGACTGCTGTTCGACTCCAACAACTGACCCTGAAAGAATAAAGCTGCCCGTTGTCTGAATGTGCAAACAGATCAGGACAGCTCAAGCAACAGACCATGCCATGTCTATGCACGTGAAGGTTAGCCAACACCTGAGTTTCATTGCTCAGTCTTCCCTATTGAGCATCAGAACTGCTCAATAGATACTTTTTTTAGTTATCTAAGCTGTCCAGATTTTTTTCTATTTTTACCTCAGACACAGCAAACAAACAGATATAATATGGTTGAAGTAGTATGTTCAATGGTCGTGTTTTGACACTGAAAATTCCCCTGTTTGCCCTGAGCCCTATGTCTTCTCTTGTGTCCCCTCTGAATAATAATGGTTTTATTTAGCAATTTTTTCATTAACTACTTGTTCAGTAGCTTCAGAAAGGCATTACAGTATTTCTCCAAAACTTGGCCATGCTCTCCTATTAAATCTCTGCTGCTGATAAGCAGTATATTGTAGCTATAACTCTGTAATCCAGCTAGACCTGAATTGATATGAGTGTGCTTTCTTAATGGGAATAGCTGGAAGGAAAATAGCAGGAAGCTTTCTTTTGCCATGTACATGTACTTCACATGCATTTGCCCAGGATCTCTCAAAGTCGCCCTATACGGATCTTTCTCTTCATAGGAGAACTTCAAGTCTTCAATCACTTGATATATTAACGCTCCTACCTTCCTAGCACTTTGCCATTGGCAGGATGATAGAGAGTGATTCTGGTTCCCAAAGCACAGAACTTTGCCCATGGCTGAATACTTCTATTTTTGTCCTTCATATAATTTCTACAGCATGTACCCTGGGTATGATGGATGCCTTCCTGGTCACTTTGCCTCCTGAGTGCCTTTTAGCTTCCATCTGTGCTCAAAACTAATGGTTGTTATTATTTTGGTCTTTTCTCCTGGATAGTTTTGCTGCCCTTCCTCTTTAGAAGAGGATCTCAAGGATTTAGAAGGAGATGTGAAGGATTGCTTTATCAAACTCTCGGGAATTGAGTCGCATCCGCCTACCAGAATCCATTAGGCATTCTCTAGGGTTTTTCAAGTTATAGCTGGACTTTGGTTTTTAGTTACATAGAATAAGTATTTTTCTCTCATGACTTGCTTTGAGGAAAAAGCCCACCCGTCTCTGTGGAGTTTTTCTACGTTTGTTTGCATAGAATCATTGTACTTAACAACTTTGTTTCTCATCTATTCTGGCCGTTGTTCTTCAAAACAGAGTTCACCGAGTCCTTGCCTCTTGCCACTAATTAGAAAATGAAAAGGACAATGAAGGAAAACGCTTTGGGGAAGGTTTTTGTTATTATTTGGATTTTTTGTTTGTTTTGTTTTTAAACTAAGTATCAGTTTCTACAGAATTCTGCTGCTTTTACACAAAGAAAATATGTTGTAGCCAATTCAGTCCAGGCTGTTACGTTTTATTCTTGCAAATCTCATTAGACTTCTCATTTCTGCTATATTTTTTTACTTTCCACTGAAACAACAGAAGAATAAATGTTTCTAAAACTTTCTTGCTTTAAGAAAACACTCACAAGAATGTTGAATCTACAGCTAGTGTTTGCACCACCTGGGGAAAGATAATGCTGGGTTTTGGGTTTTTTTTTCCAAACTATTCCAAACTACTTTGTGAATTCTGCTCCTCCCTGCAAATTCTATCACGGCTGTGTTAATGGAAGTAGAAGAGGAAAGTAAAGGAAAAGGGAATTAAGAAAGAAAAATGTCAGGTAAATATTCCTCACAAGCAGTCCAGGTAGGCATACAAATGCATATATCAAGTTTGCTTGATTTAAAAAAAAAAGTCAGGTTTCAAATATAAAGACAAATGAAAGAGGTTCCGGGTCTCTTTGTGATGCCTCAAGCCTTTTTATTCATTTCATATGAAGTATTCCAGATCTGTAGCTATTTATATGACATTTCATGTACATATATTTACAGGACTTGGGTGACTCGCAAGCTGCGACTATTTTGGAAACACTATGTTCTATTTTAAAATATGGGGATATTGTTGAAAACTGGAATCTTTTTCCAAATCGTTTCGATGAGTTAAGCCAGCACCTTTACTGCAACTGCACAGCCACACTGCATACTCCATGCCACGGTCAAGGTTATGAACGTTATTTAAACTTCCTCTACGCATGCAGGTAAATAAACCATTGGCCATCGCCTACTTCAAGAAAGCTTCTAAGAATTTGGAATTAACTCCTTCAAAGCATTTATGTGAATAAGAGTTTGGTGACTGCCTTGAGTAGAGCCAGTTATCAACATTTTGCCTCATTCATCTGAGGGCAGAGCTTTCCCCATTAGCAACTTCTTCACAACATTTACACACCTCATCTGTTCTTGGGGGCGAGGTGATCCTGAAAGCGAGAGGACTAATCACATGGAACTCATCTAACTGAATATCATCAGCACCCACTAGTGAAATAAAGTCTGCTAACATTTTCATTCTAGTATTGCTTTAAGGAGAATTGGGAGAATAATTCTGAGTCACTAAAAGGCTTATTTTTCCAGTCAACTTAGACACTCCCTCTCATAAGACCTTACAGGAAAGTTTCAGCTCTGAATAATGCCAATTACTTTCTTACAAACTTCCACACAACCCATCAGTACTATGTTCCTGATGAATAATGAATGAGTCACAGAAGTTCTAGTATGGAAGACAGTCATAAGCAAAAGTTGGTATAAGGATACTGGCATGCATTTTTCCTGCATCTCTTGTCATGAGACCAAGCCTAAATTGACTGTGAATGTGCAATCATATCATCCAATACTGAGGATGCTTTGTATCTTTTCATGTTGACTCACACTTTTCAACTATTTCAATAAATTTATCCAAATACCCATAAATCTCAAGTGATTTTTACTATTAAGAATATTTCTACGTCACTTTTTTTCTAATGCATTTAATTGTTACATTATAAAAAAGAGGAGATTATACAATATAATAGAATGTGAGGAGTTTTAAAATGCTTTTTTCGTGGTCTAATTGTTACTAACTGAAAGAAAACTAACAAAACACAGTGTGCAGAACATTTTACCCCATTTTATATCTATCGCTCAGGAAAAGAATAAAAATAATGTAGAATGCTTAGTGTATTCTGGTAAAACTTTAAAGGATCTCTGGCCTTTGACAGGTTCAAGTGAACTTTGAAAAGCAATCTATAAGCTTCATAAATAATGTCCACGTGGCTTTTAAGTATTTTATATAGTCTTACCAATGGAAATAAGCAAACCACTTAATCACTGAACAGGCATTTAGTTTGTTTTAAGAGTTAGCCTTTTCATTATACAACATTTGCAAGGGCTTATAAAATAAAATACTAATCCATTTCTAATGAAAAGAGTAACCTTTAAAATAAAAACCATATTTGTAGTAGTTCTGATGAAGGAGAATGGCACAACTAATTGTTTGCTATAAACACATAACATGCATGTGTTGACGCAAGACTTAAAATAAAAAACATCAAAATCTCCCAAACTGAGGTTATTCCACTTGAAAGAGCTACCTTTGCAGTTGCACGATTCACACATTTTGGACAGAGAATGTTCAGAGCATAAATATTTAGAACAGCTCGTTCTCCTGTTGTACACAGAGCCCCCAGACAAAATTGCCAACTCCCTTTGGAACCACCAGTGGAGAGAGAAGCCCAGACCCTTTGCCTAAAACTGCCGGGTTCCTCCACACCAGCTTTGAGAAATTCTGGCTTTCACAAATGCAAAATGAGAGCAGACCATCAAACTATTGCACAGGGTAGTGTTTTCTCCCCACTGGATTTGCTCAAACTCCTCAGAAATAAGATTCTATTTTCTTTGATATGGAAGCTCATAATCTAATCATAAGGATATTTAGTATCTTTTCTCAAGTAGGTGAAATTATTTTGCATATAAAATTCACACCAAATCATAAATTGCACTTTACATTTCCCTGTCATATTTTCCAGTTGAGCTAGAGAGATGCCAAGTTGTTCCTTCATCCGTTAAAAATGCCTGTGTTTTGCTAAATGCAAGGTCACTTCAGTCTTTTAAAACAAACAGAGTGAAAAGGGAAATTACGACAGCTCTTCATAGGCAGCACCTGTTTTGCTCTGAGGATAGGAAAGGTGGAAAAAGAAGGTAGAGAGACTTGGCCTATTACGACACATTCACTGGTCAGAAAGTCCAGCCCTACACGTTCCCCATCAGGAGAAACTTGAAGAGCAGCTTTAGATTGGATATTAGGAATAGGTTCTTTACTCTGAGGGTGTTGGAAGACTGGAACAGGTTGCCCAGGGAGGTAGTTGAGGCCCCTTCCCTGGAGATATTCAAGGGGAGGCTCAAGGAGGCCCTGGGCAACCTGGTCTAGTTGGGGGTGTCCCTGCTGACTGCGGGGAGGTGGGACGAGATGACCTCAGAGGTCCCTTCTGGCCTGGACCACTCTATGATTCTATGAAACTGATTTTGAAGCATGCAATGATGTATTTCAGTTCACACATTTAGACACACAGTTGCCTATTGTGACCTTCGGGTTCTTAAGTGGTTTCATTTAGTAATAAAATCGTATTCTATGCCATGGTGTTGCAGTCTATGGGAAGACAAAAGCACTCAGCACCATATTAGCTCCTGTGCTCAGCAAGGAAAAAAATCACTAAAAGGACTAAAATAACCCAAACAATAACCCCAAACCTGCATTATGATTTAATGACTTACGGGTGAGCTGACAGGGGAATATTTAACAAAGATCCCTTTGAATAAAACTTCACACAGGGAGACCCAAGAAATACCAGAGCTGGAGAAAAACTTGTAGATGTGATCTCCTCCTCCAGGGATCCGTGCTTCAAAGCACAGAGCACCTTGCTGCTCACTACTTCCACTGAGAGTTCAGAAGCATATGAAAGTTCATCAACATGTGGAGAAGCAAATTAGGGCTTGCACCTGCAGCACCACAACAAATGGGAACAAGCAGTGAAAAGGCCACAAAGGCTGCTGGAAACGTTCTTCTCTTTATCTGCCCCTCCTTCACTTGACATGAGTAGAGTATCAAAAGCATGTAGAGCTGAGACGCCTTGAGTCTGGCATATTATCTGAGGAGAACTATGGTAAAGGAAAGTAGAAATCAATAATTCTACAGAAAAAAAATACTAAGAGCTTTGCTTTTGTGACATCTAACTGCTAGTTTTAGAATAATAAATGATCCTTTTCCCAAAATGCTCTCAAAAAGACCCTTTTGTCCCTAAGTGAAAATATAAATTATTGATGAAAATATGAAATATCCTTATGAAAATAAGAAATTTGTTGCCACCTGTAACACTATCAGAGAAAGGCCTCACTTTCCCAGTTGTTCCTGTGCACTGATTCATGCGGTTGCTCAACGGGGTATGACTGCCGGGTGTGTAAGTGTGCCCAAGTGTGCCCAAGCCCCTGAAACCGCACGGGCTCCTTCTTTTCTCTCTCCTCCTCATTGCTTGCCACCGCCACAACCCAGAACCGGCCTTGCTCACGTCTCCAAACAAGCACCAATTATGACTCTGCGCGTCTGGGAGGGGTTTTTTTGTGCACAAAGGACACGTTCAACAAGACAGAGCTGATCTTGCCATGTCTTACTCACACTATTTTAATGTGCTGAGGTAGGACACGCTGAACAGCACTCGAGAGTATTCTGGTTTTCAAAATAGTCCTGGAAAGAGGTAATTTGGTGGATAACACACGCCATTAAAGCATTCAGCAGTGTTATTGCATTAAGAAAACCAAAGCGATACACAGTCACGATGGAAACATGATCTACTGTCATTGCCTCCTATGAACGTCGCTATTTATCTACTCTACTCCTACTCTACTCCAGGTCTATCTTTACTGGAGGTGTATCTTTATTCATAGCAAGGATGCATTTTTTTTTTCTCCTTCACAATTAAAGTGGGATTTTCACACTTGCACTTTACAGCATTCGTTTTAGTCGAGTTGTTTATTTTAGTCAAAATGTCTTTCTGCTCGCTTTATTCCCTGAACACTGAGAATGGCGTTTTACAGTTTCTCCCCGAACCGTCTTAGGAAATTAAGGATTTGTTACACCATGAATCTGAGACCAGTAAAAAGGCACAAAAAGTTCACTGTTTCTCAATTAAAATGAGTTTGTTTCAAGTCAATATTTCTTCAGTTGCAGATTTACAGTATGTGCTACCTGCTAGTATTTACATAATATACAGTAATTGCTAAGAGGCATGTTGAAAATATACCATTAGTATTATTTACTCCAGGAATCCAAGTGCAGAAACCAAAACATATAATGAATTTTCAATATTTTTCATAAAACAATCACCTTCTTTTTGCTTCATTTTCAAATATGGCAAAGAGAAGGTCATCGAGCTGAAATATTTCTTGTATACAGTAAGAGCCTGATCCAAGGCTCTTTGCAAAAGTAAAAGTCCCATTGACTTATGCTAAATGTAGCACTTTTCTTACAAGAGAACTGCAAATTCAAGCACTAATTAGGTCCCTGGACAGAGTCGCAAAAGCACTGGTGAGTGAACCCGGGAAGCACTGATACCGTGCAATCTAAACACTATAAATATGGCAGGAACAAAGCTGAATACAGCAAACTTCCCAGCCCCATCCCGCAAATCCACGTCAACGTAAATGCCCTTACTCATGCTCTGTTATAAATAAGGGAACGGTTAAAGGGATCGCAGATTAGGTCTTTATTCTCAACAAAGGCAGTCTTTTCAATGTCCCCAAATTTAACATATATGGATGTATTCTTCTCAACTGAAAATAGCTCCTTTGTGAATTATATCTGACTCATGGGTAGCAGTCTGCCACTTCCTCCCATGGACAAAAAGCCCCAAACATACCACATGCTGCCATATATTTTATTTTGTCCCACTGGTTGGGTCTTTCCTTGCTTCCTGTCCTTTATTCGTGTTTTGTGCTTGATTATACATTAATTACTCTAGCCGTACGTTAATCCTCCGCCTAGTAGATATGACACACACACAAATATTATTTCTTACACCCTTTCTGCTCACTGCCCACCACTCCTGCATTCCCACTTTCACACGAGCGTGCCAAGCGGCATTTTGAACGCTCTTAACCCAAAACATTGCCAGAGGAATCCAAAATCTGAACTGCAGTAAGGTATCAGCTGGGATCAGCTGCTTTTCTTATAGAGGAACCAAAAAGCATGATCATACCCCCTCAGGCCCTCAAGAAGGATTGAGAGACTGAATATTTTGTATTTTATATAGTTTGCTTTCTTAGTGGAGTCTCTGTCAGCACAAAAAGTATTTTATTTTATCTATGAATAAATTTGCTTTTCAGCCCACTACTCACGTTTACTTGCCTAACCCACATCACATGGAAAAGGATGTAATCCAAAATGATTGATTTTCATTTTTGAAAGTGAAGATGCTACCTCCCACCATACGGCTACAAGGCCCAGATTTTCAAAAGGCGTTCTAAAATGAGTCTCTAATAATCACAGTTGTCCCCAGTTCTTCAAAGACAATAACTAAATGCAAGGAAAAACAATATTTGCAGAACAATTTTCCTTTTGGTTACTTGTGCTTTCCCATGGTCTCCTTCTCTCTTGCCGACTTGAGAGGAAAGACAGTAAGAGGGCTCAGGAATGGCTACTGGGGCTTTGGCAAAAAAGCAGCTCTGACCTGGGAAAACAGTAGGTGCAAACGTGTGAGAGGTTGGTGATGGCACCCAGCGACCCCCAGTCCTGCCACCCCACCAGGTGCTATAGGGGACAGTAGGTCGGTGTAGGCGTGGGTGGCTTCTGCAGAGTCACCGGGTCCCGTGTGGCAAACACTGACAAGTCTCTGGATCAGCCCATGGCCTGGGTGGGTTAATACAGGGGACGAGCAGGAAGAGCAGAACCTTGTGGTCTCTGCACCATGTTGCTTTCCCTGCTCAGGCACGGGGACATACTGTTTGAATCAGATATTCCCATTTTTTTTGCACGTACTATGATGCAACTAAATGCACAGGGTACTTACTAAAAATATTTAGAGTAAGATTAACACATTTTTACCTTTGGAAACTGTGTATTATTTGAACATATTGGGAGGCTAATGACGTGTTAATAAATTTCTGTTCAGCTTTCTTGTCAGCATTCCATAAACATTCCACGTGAAGGGAATTTCTGAGCATCTGCAAAAAGGTGCAAGGAGTGCAATGGGCAGTGGCAGTGTTTCCTCACCTGGTACAAATATTTAGCATACTGTGTAAATACTGTAGTAGCCATAATAATATTATTCACAAGATTTTTGTAAATTAAGTTGCTGCTTTTATCTTCATTGCATATTTGTGGCAATTGGACTGGAGCCCTCAACACAGGAAGGACATGGACCTGAGGGAGCGGGTCCAGAGGAGGGTCATGAAAATGATCAGGGGGTTGGAGCACCTTGTCTCTGACAACAGGGTGAGGGAGCTGGGGTTGTTCAGCCTGGAGAAGAGGAGGCTCTGGGGAGACCTCACAGCAGCCTTCCAGTACCTGAAGGGGGCTACAGGAAGGCTGGGGAGGGTCTGTTTCCAAAGGCCTGCAGTGACAGGACAAGGGGCAATGGCTTCAAGCTGGAGAAGAGCAGATTTAGATTGGATATTAGGAATAGGTTCTTTACTCTGAGGGTGTTGGAAGACTGGAACAGGTTGCCCAGGGCGGTGGTTAAGGCCCCTTCCCTGGAGATATTCAAGGGGAGGCTCAAGGAGGCCCTGGGCACCCTGGTCTAGTTGGGGGTGTCCCTGCTGACTGAGGGGAGGTGGGATGAGATGACCCTAGAGGTCCTTTCCGGCCTGGACCATTCTATGATTCCATGATTCTATAAATGGTACAAACAAAAAGGAAACAAAAAATCACCTGACCACTTTCAAACGCTGGGGAGGTGACCCTTCTGGATGTACTAAGCTGAATTACGGTGGCAGGATGACACCACATCCAGGGTATTTTTTGCCCCTTTTTTTTTTTTTCTTCTGCATAATTATCCTAGAAACTTACCCATGTTGCTTTGAAGGAAAATACATTTTATCTTTTTTGCCTCAGCCTGAATAACAAACTGAAGATGGCATGAAAGCAGCCCAATCAATACCCTTGGTACAAAGGCATTATTGTATTTTAGTGGTGGAAATACATGAAGGCATATAGAGAAATTATTATTTTTCTTTTACACAGACAGATGACTTCTGTCATTCAGATTCAGTTTAAAAATGGAATACCACCCATTTTCAGCCTTCCTGTAAAACACCAGCTTCCAGATGATACAGTAGCCGCTCTTATTATCATTGTCAATAGTTCCATTTGGCAGTAGACAGCTAATTCTTTTCATGTGTTAATGATTAATCAGACAAGTCTATTTACTAATGTATCAGAATGCATTAGAAATATAGGTAATGAGGGACAGAATATCAATTTATTTATAAATGAACTGCACTTACATTGGATACGTATTGACTCAAGTCAAAGAATAAAGTAGAAAATGCAATATACATGGGAGCCATTACAATGAATTAAAAGAGAATTTTAAAATGTCTTGAAACATGATTCTATTGACAACAAGCAAAAAGGGATGTCACAGCTTTTCCAACACAGACGCCACAAAACGCCCCCCATAACCACACTACCTGTAGCTTTATTTCTTAGCAAATGTTCTCATGCAACAGCACAAATATTGTATTTGCGTTTCAGAACTCTAAGCTCCAGCACCAGGTTGGTGCAGGTAGATAATTATGTGTAAATTGCAATAATTAAGGGTATTAAAATGAAATACAGGCTTCAGTAGAATGTCCTGAGCAAATTAATAGTGCTTCGGGAACCACCTTCACAGTGATGAAATTTGTTCTGCCTAAATTTTTTAGCAGTTGTAGGAAATCCAGAACAGACATCTAGGTGTGATACTGGAGACAAACTCCTACTTGGAGCAGCTGATCAGAAGTTTTGTGTTACCAAATCTGTTTTGTGACGGGTTTTAATGCAGGGTACACTCAACGTTCCCTTGTCTGTGTTCTAGCAGAATTACACTGGTATCAGCAACTGACTACCAGTTAAAGAAATCTTATTTACTCTGATTATTCCGTATTCATTATTTACATCAACTTGTTAGATTTCCCAGAGGAAAAGTTAAACAAATATTTTTTGAGGTCTGGCACAGTTAGTACACAATGCTGCCCATTCTTAGCTCTACACAAAATATTTCTGCTTAATTTACTGCATCTATTACAACTGCTTTCCTTTTGCTCATAAATGTTGTCTCTCTCAACACTGATATTTCTCAGTGCGAACAGACAGGCACTAGAAATGAGGGGGGAGTCCAACATGGGGACATTTCAAATGTGAAAAGTTTGAGGCAGAATCCAAATGCTCAAATGTAGTTTTCCAGACAACCTCTTCTTATTTCTCAGAGGTAAATACTAGAAACCCAGAAGTTCAGATTCAAGAAGCCTTTCAATCTTGGGTATTTGAGAACTGCTGGTTTAACAGTCCCAGCAATGTGGCTGCAATATTGTGGCATTTGAATTCTGCTACAGCCATTATTAATGCACACAGAAATACTGCTTTGTATAAACAGGTACAGTTTGCTCAGACACGGGGATGCTCTTGCTCAGGCTGTGTCTGCATCTGGATCCCCCTCATTTAAGAATATAGCGCTTTGCAGTACATATTGTCAGACTATCTGAAAGGCCAGTATGCAAAACCTCTGCCAAAATCTTTTGTTAGCTCTATATAAACTACATGGTTCCATTTTTTAGTGTTTTATGCGGTGAATGTAATGACTCAAAGTGCAAAGGAAATGTTGCCAAAATTAGTATGTAGCCTTACTTAAGACAAAAGGAAGAAAAGCAACAAAATAGTATGAATAGCACCATATTAAAAAAAAACAACCCAACCAAACCAAACCCATTGAACTGATTTTGTTACCACTCAGAAGCAGAATAAAGCTAGATTGAACTTTCATTGAATCTTCACAGGGAAGCCTGTAAATTTCTCAACAAATTAACAAATTTAGAAAATTTAATTTACATTTGCAGGCCAACAGGTACACAGGGGCACGGGTTCAAACGTTCCCGTGCCCTGTTACCCTGTCACCGACAGCGTGAGAATTTTTCTTGTCAGGAGCAAAGTCAAACATGCTCCTGAAGCGCGTTCCCCTGAGGTATTCTGGAACCACTCCACAGCATGACTGGTATATTGGGTTAAACAGCCCAATTTAAACTTACAGCACCAGCTCCTTTTTAGTTCTGTTTTTGTTGCAGGGCGGGTATAAAGATCTTTTAATGCTTAGATCCACTTCTAACGCCATGAACAACACACTGTGAAATATCAACACGGCAGGCGGAAGATTTTCAGCACTATGAGTACAGATGAAAATACAGCACGACACAAGGATAAGGAGAACTCAAATACATAACCCTTTTCTCAGTCGGCTTCACCGCATTTAGAACTACATTGAAATTTTCTATAAGTGTGTGTGGACCAAAAGCCCAACCGAAACCAGAACCCAAGACTACTTGAAAGGGTGTTTGACATGACAGCACGGTGATTAGAGACAAGAGAATTAATGCCAGCTCTGTTCACGTGCACAGGCAAACATGAAAGCTGCTCAACTTTATTCCCAATAAATACTTTGCTGGATGCTCTCAGGAGACCTCGATGGACAAGAAGCTGACCTTTGTTAAAAATGTAACAACTTTCATAGTACTGCTTTAATCATGGGTAAAATTTTCAGAATTTGACAACCTTTTCTATTCCCCTGATAAAAGCTCTTCTTCAAGAATGTCTAATGCTGCTTCTTACTTTGTGTTCAATAGAAACCAGTCTATAACGCAATGCACTCCCTTTATGTGATGTTTAGATATGAGATTGATCTCAGAGGACACCCTGGAGTTCTGAAAGTAGGATTATTGGATTTTGTGGCTTTCTCAGATGTCAGAGATCTTTAAACAGTGTCTTGCAAAGTTGCTACATCCCAACTGTCTGCGAACAGCTTATGAACTTAGCAGAGAAGATAGTCTCCATGTTAATTAGACTTTAAGAGGGAGATGCAGCTTCCCATCCCATCAAATTAAATACAAGGACTTTCACATGCTACAAAATTATTTACTTAATCAGTAGGCTTTTAAAAAGATAGGATATTGACATGAGAGAGAAATCAGAATTCAGAGCAATTGAAATACAAAAGGCACAATTAATGTAGTTGTGTACACAGATTTAGAAACTATACCTATCAGTTCCACTGTTTCCCTGAAAACTGGACACTTGAAGTGAAATAAAATGATTTATTAGCATCTTTAAATGGCTGCATACAGTTCAGAACTGATAATAGCTTCCATTTCTGTCATTTATTGTATCAAAAGCTATTAGAGACATGTGCATTCTTTGAATTAATTTCTGTTTATGTAAATAAAAGTAGGTGGACAAAGTTATTTGATGTTGACCTTTCATTACATTCCATCTAAAACCAAAAACATGTCAGAGCTGCCTGGGAGAGGGATTTACAGCGCTCTGCCAGGTTTATAGTAACCGATGACCCTGCAAGCACTCGATGAATGTAGGAAGCCCCATAACTAACAGCTCCAACTCTGAATCTTGTGGCTGGTACCACCCACCAGACCCAAGGACTCAGACATCCCATTCAGGTGGTCTGCCAAGGGGTCTGATCTCCAGGGGGAGCCTGGCCTGCTCTTTGCTAGCCAGAAGGGTCCCCAGGTTGTCAGAAATTGAATTATTTAATTGTAATCAACCCCGGAATATTTTCCTATTGACATTTGTCAGTTTGGACACTTTTAATTCCCATTTTTAAGGACTTATAACCATTCCCCTGCCTGTTTTCCTGGTGCTTCAGCACTGGTTTTGCAAGGAGCCAGCTGTGGGGAAAAGCAGGGACTTGATTACTGAGCTCAAAGATTTCAAGCTGGCTGCCAGAAGTGAACGTAGAGCATTTGGATTTAGGAGATTCCCTGTCGCTGAGGGTGAGCAGTGTGAGCTTTTGTCTTGAAAGCCTTATATTTTACTGAGCTTTATATCAAGGCAGTTTTGAAGTTTTTTAGGGACCTTCTTCTTACTTCTATTCATAGCGTAGACAGAGACATTATACAAATATTCCCAACATTTCAACCTCCATTCTGGGCTCAGACAGAGAGAGATAGAATCTACCTTGCACAGTTAACAAAGCACCTGATTACTTAGACAAAACATCTACTTTATGATTATCCGATTAATAACCCGAACCAAGCATCTTATGAAAAGCTCTTTAAAAAGCTGGGAAATACATTCTTTTGTCTTCAGTGAGTTTTTTAGCTACGTAACGTATCCATAACTTGCATTCTTCTTTATAATGCAAGTGTAACCAATATGCAGATTCATTTATTGCCCCTCCCCATCCAAAAGATATACAATTTCTGAGGGACAATCTTTCAAAACACAAATGTTGCTGCTGAAAAATGAAATATAATATACGTAACTTAGTTATTTTACTGTAGTAATGTAAATCCCCGTTCCAAGCTATTACAATAATTTCATAGAAATAATTACCCACTGAGCTAATAACTCTAGTTTTATGGACCACATATGTAAACTAGAAAACTAATGTTTTTCATATAGTTATCTGCTGCGCATAAGCATGCAAATTGAAAGCCTACTTCATAGAGCCGGTAGAAAAAAAGATCTTATTTTCAAGTGATGACTAAGAAAGTAAAAATTTTCTTACATGGTTTTACAAATATTCTTATTGATGGTTTATTATGAGCTATACCGAGAATGTTCAATTTACTTGAGGCTTTTTGGCAGCTCTTTCTATTTTAAAGGTTTCTTACTCTTATCACTGCTCCACTGGAAAAATCCAATATTTTTAAGTCAGTCTGCTACAAAACTGCTGCGAGATACTGGTTAGTTATAGAATTCAGAGAGTATGTAGCACGACGGAGCTCTTCTGATTTCCTCCTTCCCTCTCCCTGCCCCCTCCACCCTTCCAAAGTGGGAAGAAAATAAATACTGAGCTCTCATAGCAACAAAGCAGAAAAAAAAAAAAACCAAAAGAGGTTTGCAATAATAGCATAAAGCTGGGATCTAAGACAATTTCAATTCATTTGAAGACATTTGCATTTAAAATCAAAACTCTTCCATCACAGTCACTTTAGATAGTTTGGACAAGCCTTGCAGGTCGATGTTTTCAAAGCACATAATATCTTTACTGGCCTCACATCCAAGTATCTCAGTCCCTCACGAACAGCACGATTTAGGCTCCTGCCTAGGCCTGCATCAACGAGTAGCCAGACGTGCGCAAACACACAGAAACTCTCGGGTTAGCATCAAGTCAAGCATCAAACACACGGAATAACATCCTGAAGATCAGGCGAGTCTCATTTCCCAGGAATTTTAAAGCTCTTACCAGCAGCTATACTAACGGACCCAGAGTTCGCTGCTCTAGTCTGGGCTTTGTGACTGATAGTGGAGGGAAGGTCTGGCCCCTCCAAGGGCATATTCAGTAACAGTGGGCTGATAATGACAGAATTTCCTACATGTCCACGCCAAGGATAACAACACTGCTAGAGCAGGCAGGCTCAAGATAGATACCAACGTATCCTGTTACAAACATATTGATAAATTCCACTTCAGTGAGGAAATAAGGCAACTTTGCCGGTATCTTGGGATCCCGAGTAGGGTTCTGTCTTTCATTATCCATGGACAATTCTCGTATCCCTCACATGATAAATCACTTTGCAAGAGAAAGTAATATTATCATTTTTAACACGTAGGGAGAGGAACAGGTGTGAAGCCAGTAAGAATCATATTTCTCCCCCTGGAAAATTGGGCTTGTCAACAGAACCCTCAAAAAGCAAATTTAGGGAGAAGCCATAGGATAGCGAGGCAGGTACAAACCCACACAACTGCAAGAAGCAAGGGCAAAAGGAAAGGAGAGGATTCAAGGAGCAAAATATTTTGCTTTCTAGAGTGAAAATAACAAATACCCTTTGCTTCAGAGGTGGTGGAGTGGCCTCCAGAAAGCCCTGTAGAGTAAGATCCAAGAGGCAGAGCACTCCTCAGAGAGCACTGCTGCTAATGTCAAACACTCCCAATAAGCAAAGGCAAAACAAGTAAAACACGTGCAATTGTAAGAATCTGAGAATACAACCCAAATACAGGAAGACAGCTCATCTTTCCTTTCTGCAACTCCCAAAGTTCACCCATCACAGTCCTCTGCTGGAATTTCAAGGCAGAGAAAGCACCTTTAAATCGCTTACTTTAACAGGTAATCATAATGCAGATAAATCCTCCTTTTTCAGCTCCTCTTTGCTGCACGTCTATATGCTGCTTTGTGTTCAAGCTCGTCTTTCTGATCTTTTCAGAGACATTTCCCACCCCCACCCCCGTTGAGTTCTGTCTTGTGCAGTATTCTAATAGCCTGTACCAACCAGGCAACGTTGGCAAGAGGCTATTAAAACACACGTAATCAATTTTATTATTTTGTAGCACTTGCTAAAGGCTTTGTTTAATGAGAGAGCTAATGATACTGAAAACGCAGGGAGTAGTGGTAGAAAACTACGAGGAAGGGCCAGCATTGAAAGTTTGGTGTGCGTTTTGCCTTGCAGCATCCCCGGGTTAACTGGCCGGCGCGATTGATGAATGCGCCGGGCTTCCAATTGCAGTCAGGGCAGAAGGAAAGTTGTTAAGTAGTGTTCATATGTCAGCTCCAATGGCCAGAATACCACAGCGCCAAACCAAAATGCAATTCAGCACGACTGGCAACCATCCATCAAACAGGTCGAAAATTGAATGAACTTACAACAAAATTATCCCCAGTCGAAAGGGAGCAGCATTCCTACGGGCTGCGGTAAGACGCTTCCAGGGAGCGCTCGCTCGCAGCGCACGGCAACCGTGGCCCTCAGTTCCAGCTTACACCGCTCCCAGAGCTTTCATAAACACTTAACATTTCATAAAAGTTACAGTTTTACACGTGATTTCTAAGCTACAAAAAAAACCAAAACGTACCGGGTGTGTTGCCCGTCCTGCTCTAACGTGCTTTGTAAACACCGGCTAAGGCAGCTGACCCAAATCTACTCACAGCTTATTTATTCTATTTTATTTTTTTTTAAATTTAAAATTTGCCCGACCTGATGCTTTGTGCTCCATTCAGGATTCAACCACAGAACAGGGAACTAGAGTATCTTATGCCTGGCGCTATACTGCTACACCTAATTTCTTCTCTATTTCACATTAAGCAGAGATGTCTATTAGAAGCTTTAGAAAAAGGCACCAAAGAAAGTGAGGAAAAATGTCAAGAACTTGTAAATAAACAGCTGGCTTGCAACATATGTATTTTCTTCTATATTTTTCAGGTGCCACAATCTACAATCCATATCTGCCAGCCTTGTAGCATGCAGCATAATTTAACTGTAATTGATAATGTAAGGGCAGATGGAGAGAAGTGTCAGCTCCCGCTCACATCCTCTGGGGATGCTACAGAAATCAAAGCAGATGGTCCAATTGCTTCTTATTTATGTGTTGCTGCTAGCTCCTCTGCTTGCAGGATAATGGATCATTATTGCCTGCTGTGCACAAACACCAATATGCTTTTAAATCTGGTTCTCAAACCTTATGAAAAAGCACTATATTTCATATTAATTTGTGAAGCTGCACTTAACAGGGTCCACTGATTTTAATTTATAACTTTCAAGAGAAAAGGTTCAGCCAAGGATTACTTTTTCATAAAATAAGTGATCAACTGAAATTTCTAGCAAAAGCACAGAGCGGTTAACTTGTCATACGTGCTTAGAGTCTACAGAGCAGTTAATTATGATTTGAATGATACACCATAATGTGATATTATTTATTGACCGGTCTTTGGCAATGAAGGCAAATCTCCTGAAAATTCTAACTTAAAGTATATGTCAGATGAGACATAGTGATGTCACTCGAATCCTTTGTTTACCCAAAGACGCTCATGAATTCTCTCGGAGATACCAGTTAGGAGACCTGCTTCTCCTAGGAGCTCAGAGGCTGTGGGACTGCCCGCACATCCAGTACATTACACAGAGCTCCAGTGATTAAAACCCCCACGGCTTTACCCTTGGCAGCACATGTATTCCATGGAACTCTGTTGGTATACCTTCTGGAACTCACTGTAGTACGTTTCGGTGTCTTTAAACCCCAGTTTTTCACAGCACAACCAGTATTTATTTGCTTTGGCTACTATAGCAAAGAAGGAAGTTAAGTCAGTGCTCTGTAAAAGGAGATAAGGTAGCCAGCTGTGGCACTGCTCAACAGGTTCATGGAAACTACCTTCACACATCCTGATGTTGTACTTTCTCTTGTAGCTGAGACAATACATCGCCAGACAGATTTTGCAAATCCCAAACTTCAGCTAGAGAAGGTAGTTTTTGTTACTTTTCGGAAGTCTGACATCAAAGGGCAAACTATGGAGTGAGTTTACTGTGACAAAAGAACTAGACGTGTTAACACCTCCAGCGGATCCATGTCTATATAACACAGCTGATATTTTGGTAAATTCTGAAAAGCTGTCAGCCCTTGGAAAGGATTCGGTGTCAGTCAGTGCAGCCAGAGAGTAAATCACTGAGTGAATACAGTAAAGGCTCTTTCCGAGTATGGGGCCTACGAATGAACAAATTAAGTTTAGGTTAATCCACCACTTATCCTACGCTCCAGGTGAATCAGTGAATGATTAACAGAAAAAAATGTTCAGTGGTTTATGCAGTGTTCAATTAATCCATTCATCTGCTAAGGTGATTAAATACTCTGATGGCTGGAGTTGATATTGAACCCTTGTTTTATTTACTACCCTTTAACCAGATGTTGCTGTGATTTGACTTTAAATATGAAGTTTTGAGCAAAAAGTCTGGGGTTTGATCATTTTTTCTCTGTCTAGAACCTAAACACATCAGGCAGTACTTGTCCAGTGTCAGGGGAGGAAATTACTGCCATATAACAAATGTGCTGGTACCAGGGAATGTTATTTCACTCTCTGATCAGGGAAACTACCACTGACTGTTGGGTTTGGATAAATTTAGCTATCACCTTCCCAATCAAGACAAGTTCAAGATACAAATTAGCCAAACTGAATTAAGTCTGGCATGTTAAAAAGCACCTCAAGCAGTGGTGTCTGGCAAATATTGTGGGTGGGTTCAGGGACCTTCTGAAACTGCCAAAAACTAGTTTTGAATAATTTGATTATACAAGATATATTTATTTTAAAGGGTCTCAGAACAATTTGGGTCTGTTTCCTTGATGACAGTGGGAATTTTTACTGAGCACAATGTCTGAGCTTTGTAGTGTTATTCAGAAGTGCCCGTGACTCTGGATTTGAATGAAATTTGCCCCTTTCCCCCTACTGCAAGAGAAACGAAAGAAGATGATTTTACTGATGTGGTATAGATTAAGGTTTAGGGTTCTAGATGCACAATGAGAGACATGTTCCAATTGCATTTTAAATGAATATCTTCCGACAGCTGATTTGAGAAGTTTACTTACAAGTTAAAATTATAGTTCGGAACAGTTCAAAGAAGTTTATCCAGTCCATCTTTTGCACTTCAATTTTTTCTTAACAGTGCTACCTTTGGACCTCAGTAACAGTTTGGCAGAGTCTTTAAGAGCGTTCTTGCTCCCAATCCATTGCTACAAAATACAACTGGGATTTTTTTTTGTTTTTTGTCAGCCTGCTAGGCATCTCCTTTTACAATCTATTATTCTTCCGATCATTTATTTGCTATCTACAGAACCAACACACTCTCAGGTCTTCCAGGGAGGTTCTGAGGACATCAGCACAAGCTTTTCCTCTCTGGTCTCACATATAGTTTATGTAAACCCAGACCAACATCTTCGAACAGCTCTGCAACTGCTCTTGTAAGCAGCAACACGTACCGTGGTCAAATATTGGCATTTATGCATTTCAGATCTAACCTGAATTTTTATTATTTTTTTTGGTTTTTGTAACAGTTCTAATATACTCACAACAACATTGAACTTTGCAGAGAGAACAGTGGTCAAATCAAGTTCAAACACGCAACACACCCAAATGCATCTCTCAATACTGTGTGGATATAATGCAGTTTATGCCAGATGCATAATTATGTAGTAACAGACCTAGAGAAATATAATTACACTTGCTGGAATATTGTTGGCAGCAGCTGAGCAGCATTCTAATGAACCTTCTCTGGAGGACTTCATTATGATTATTTCAGAACAGGTGAACGCTTTGAAACACTATTGTATGTAAGTGCCTTCCTACCCCAGGCGGTTGGCACTTTCTGGGCACAGGACCTGCCTTGCCCTCTAGCATTGCTCATGGGATTAACTGGATATTAGAAGGCACGTAAAGGGGTTCTACAGAAGGTCCAAGCTGTGCTTATGAGGATATACAGACTTTGCCCACTCCCCCAAGTCTGTTCCTCCCTGCGGAATTGGGCACAGCTGGGGATCCAGTTTGAGATCCCTCTGGATCCTCTTCCAAGTCTCCACTGATGGTATTTCACAGGTTATGATTTGATTATAATATTGCCATCAGTGCAGCAAATTATATTTAATACATACTAGTGCATCTTCTGACTGGTGGCCAGATGGTAGAACTCAAGTGGAGAGTAAGAAGAGTCCCCTTTCACCCTGCTCAGCGCCACAATTTGTGTTACTCCTGAACCGTTTTATTTCTGCAGCTGAAAACCGAGCTCCAGCTGTACTGATTGCTGGGCACTGGGACAGATTTCCAGGCTCTCTTTTGGCAAAGTAAGACCTTCTGTAACAAGCCCCTGGGGCTACTGCAGTGGGCAGGGGTTTTACCCATGGTGGGGTATGCTGGCACGAGGACCGGGGATCACCCAGGCCTTCAAAGAAGCACTGAAGTGGGAATTACGGGGTGACTGAGTTGTGCTGACCCCAGGCACACGGTGGATTTCACTCAGTGCAAATGGTCTTTACGCTGCTGGAAGAGCACAACACACATTTACTGAACGCAGATACTGGTCCTAACTCTTTCTACACAGTGGCCAATACGATTGCTTATTAGAATAGTCATTACTAATGCAGATACTTGGATCCTCACCTATTTTCTTTGCTTATTTCCAGCTCTTGGCTTTTTTGACACATCTTAAAGAAACCTCAACTAGGAGATGGCCTTCAAAACCTCTATCAGCTTCAAATTTATCATACCGTAAATTATTAAAGCAATTTAAAAAATCTTATTCTTGTCTTTCACCAAAATAAGAGACACAGTTCCACTCTCCCTGATACCAGTTTGGATCAGAAATACTTCACAGTCTGCAGAAGTCATTCCTAAATTAATAGAGTTGCAGAGTATGCAGAATACAGGTAGTCCCAAAGAGATTAAATCCCAACAGAGAAGTACCAAAACTCTTTTTATTTTTTTTTTTCCTTTCTCCTTTTTAAGCCTCATTAACTGCCAGAGCATGACAATTCCTGAGCTGGAACAGTATTCCACTGGGGAAACAAAATTAAAATCACTGCTGGACACACAAGGAACAAAATAAAAGATTTCAAAGCACAGTAAACTGCAGAGTCAGAATTACGTGACAGATCTTGGACACATTTAGTTCTTGTCTATAATCCCAGAAATAATCAAACATCAAAACCAGTTTGATTTGGTCATGAGATTTTTAGCTTTTTATGTGGCCTTATGTATTGCCAGTACTTGTTGGAATTTGTTACACTTTCAGAGGAAAATGTGGCTAATATTTCAACCTTAAAGCAAAAGTAAGGTTCTTCTTTGGGCTGAAGTTACAATTATGACAAGATTTGCATGTTTCAATACCATATGCTCCATATGGATGGTAAAAATACACTATCACTGTGAGAATGAGTGCTCTCTGAGGGCACAGTACCACTCTAGTCGAGAATACAATATGACCCCACAATAACAGAAAACAGGTTTTTGTTAATCATGAAAAGAAAATCTTAAATTAGGGTTAGTGAAGAAGCTGTAGGAAGGAAGGTCAGCAGCACAGCTCACTTCAGACTCTAACACCAAATAGCCAGGAAGGAGGTGTCCCTACCCAGGGCTGGGGGGCTGGAACTTGATGATCTTTAAGGTCCCTTCCAACTCGAACCATTCTGTGATTCTATGACCCTGGGAGCCCCAACTAGCAAACACCAAAATGCTTTTCTCCAGAGCAAAGAGGAGCCTCCCAGGGCGGGGGACACCCCAGCTCTGCTGCAGAGGGACCGTGATAACACAAGCGGGCAGAACCCAGCCTGCTCAGGAGAAAAGCTTTGGTCCTCAGGTGGCAGAGGTGAGGGAGAGGAAGGTTACTCTGTGGCCTTAAGCTGCGGTCAAAGGTGATGCTACAGCAAAACTTGGTCAAGTGGGCTTTGGGAAAAGCTTCCTGTGCTGCAGGTCAGACCTCCTGACTGTCTTACTTGGGCTTGGCAGGAATGAGGAGAGCCTGAGAGGCTCCAGCTGCACGGTACAGGGTAACTTCTCATAACAGAATGGTAACTGTGTGCATGCAAGAAATTCTTCAAAATTAATAGCAGCAACAGTGTGTGTATAGTTATTCATATGATTAAATTTTCAAGGCATTCAGAACAATCAATTTCATGGTGCCTAAATATAAAAAACCCATTAGATTCTCTAAAACTGTTATTTTGAATACTTTAGAAATCAACAAGATGTTCCTTTTTATAACAAAGAAACATTTGTTTAATATGTTGAAGCAAATGGATTTTCTCTGTCAGTGATTAGACTCTTTCTTCAGTTCTTTTTGGTTAACAGAAATTTTGATTGTCAATCAAATCTTAAATCTCTGTACTTACTATCCAAACAGTCACCTAGAATTTCTCCCCCTACTCGCGTTCCTGCTATAAAATAAATTAATGACACACTCAATCACTCATTTAGAACACTAAGGAATGTTCCTTAATAATAGTTTTTGTATTAACCAGCTAAATTTGAAATATAATTTAACATCTCTCTAATTGGAATAGTCACATAGGCTTAGACAGTAGGTGCTAAAATAATTCTTCATAACCTCAACTGAGATTCTCTGTAACCTGGAACACGTGCCAATAACTGGAGTGGTTACACGCAGTGTTGCAGCCAGATTCCTGGCGGGAAAAAGAACCAGACAAAAACCTTTGAAGCTGTACCTAATTTTAAAAAGGAATCTCCCTTTTTTCTTCAGCTATCTGCTAATATTCAGAGCGGCCTCTCTACACACCTGTTACACTCCTGATGTCTCACAGACAAGCAGAGAAGTTTCTGTGTGGTACCCCAGAGGCAGTAGAGCAAATTCTTTGATGAGGAGACATGGTTCTGATTTTTATTTAATAGTCTATAAAAATCTGCTTAGTGCAGCATAGTATGGCCACCAAATGACCCAAAATGCTTTGAAAGGCATTTCTGCTCAGCAACTGCTACAATTCAGTAGATTTGATTCCATTTTTCTCTGGGGTGCATGACTGGCCTATTAGCAGGCAGGGAAGCTGGGAGCTGAGCACCTCTGGGCCTGACCCTGACCCAGTGGACATGCAGCACCTCAGTTGCTGTGTAGCTACCTAATGGGATTTCTTTGCTTCCTCTATTAGAAAACCTTCTAGAGAACCTTCTTTTTTCTGAACTTATTCCCCACTTTTCAATAGTTCATGCTGTGCTATCTACGCGCCTTGCTAGAAACCATTTTGGATGGCCTCCTACCACTTGCCTTCGTGATGAGTTTCAGCACGAGGAGACAATCTCCTAGTTGTTCTACACATTTTCAAAAACATGAAGAAGGCGGAAAATAGCTCCATATTTACATTGCAATGTCTGTTAAAACTAACTCAAAGTCAGTTTGGTTTTACTTAATCTACACTGCATAGTTTTAGAGGATCTGCTCCAATGGGAACAGTTGTTACACCAACGTCATTTTCTTTCTAGGTGGAATGGCTCGTGTTGTTCGCTTGCATGAGAATTAATGCTCAGTACACAAATAACTTTAACAACTTTAAAAACCCTGCTGAAATAACCACCACACTTCTGCTGATTTGGCAGCTAGGGCAGGGGCTGAGGGATTTTTTGTTTTGTTTTGTTTTTCCTTCATTTACAGAGCTGGTGCTAAAGCTGTTAAACTTGAGTTCACCTAAACATCACTGGCAATTCATAAACGCCCTGGGAGTTTTTGTCCTCAGACACAAAATGCTACAAAATGTTTAGCATTACTAAACAGCTAACACCTACCAAAACAATAATTGACAAAAGTTTTCTCCTTATTAAAAAGAGGGAAATAGAATAATATTTTCAATATTACTGCACCATGATTATTCATAAATGCCTTTTTTTTTTCCTTTCATCCTGCAGAGCAGACATCAGTATTTCTAGGCTGATCAGACTATTTTTGCAAATCCCACACTTTTCAAGTTTCTTTCTTTGTTACTGCACAAAATGTTTTGAGAAGCTTGTATTCAGCTTGTGCTAGAATTAACGCTGGTTCTGACTAACCATTACTTTCTCGACATAGGAGGCAGTTTGTGGCAGGCTGTAATTCTGGCTGCAATCAGTAGAGATTTTCTCATGACTTTTAAGCAGGTAGGTGTGACATCAATTGATCTTTGCCTATAGGAGAACTAGAGAAAAAAATAAAGGAAGAGGCTCACAGTCAATCAAACCTGTTCTAATGAGGGCTGTTTTGAAGGCATAAAGCTCTTTTCTAACCAAAAACCAACCTGCTCCCTGCTCTGAAAATAGGAGCTCCATTTTACACACCAGAGGTTCTCTGCCACCCACGTGCTGTGCCTGCAGTTGTATTTTGCCAATGACGAGGCAACGCTGAAATAAGCTGCAACGCAACAGCTTCAGTCTCTGGATTCACAACGTTCAGGTGTTCTGAAACGGCCTGAAATATGATTTGCTACCCATTCAGGCAATAAAACAAAACCCAAGAAAAGTCAAAGAGAGCGTAAATTAAAATTTTAGTTGGATGAAATAAACTATTTGCTTCATTTCATTTTGCTTTGTTCCATCTTGCCTTTCTTCTCTTCTCAAAACCCATTTTGAGATAATTTCTAGCATCCTCATGAACTGCAAGAGTTATGGACGAGTGTTTTATATCACATGAAAGGCAGAAACTGAATTTAACCTCTGAATCACACTGCCATATCTGTGCATTCTTTTCCTTTGGTAATAACGCAAGTTTGTCCTCCTTCTAAAAGGGATTTTTCCACCACCTGAAGGTCACATGCATATGAGAAAAGCGCACCAGACCAGGTAAGCAGGAGAACCTGAGCCAATGCATATAAATTATAACATGTATGTCATGTTATAGTAAAACAGTTTTGTTATCTTTGTACTCTGAAAATAGTTTCTTCCTCTTTCAATTACAGAGGAACAACCAGTTTCTTAATAGGTAAAACCACTTTGAAGTTACAGCTCAAGATAAACCATATAGCAGATTTAGTGCAGTGAGTTTGATTGAATATATGCTTTCGTCTCTCAGAGAGAGCAAAACCAGAAAATTATAACATGAAAGGAGACCAAAGTCTGTGCCTAGTCCACGCCTGAAACATTTTTAGAGCTGGCAGATTTACTTGATTCTTCTGCATATCTTTGTAACTTTCCTGAAATGATTGTTATTACCACTGCTGTTTCTGGATGTGGACTGTCAGCCTCTGTCTATGTAAAAAGAGACTTTGTTAAGTTGTTTATCCGTGATGCGTCCTACCTTGAACTGTTACTGTCTGACTCTAAGACTACAATCTTACTTGGAGTTAGAAATACAGCAAGGTTTTTATAACTTATAAGATGCAATAATCCCCTTGAGTCCAGGTTCTACACTATTGCCATGTGTTACACCGATCACCATAAAGCATCAAGACCCACAGAGGATGTTTGGAAGAGCAGTTCCATAAGGGTTCCAAGTCTTCAAGAATAAGTTGTTAACTCTATATTCACCTATTAAATAAACAGCTTGCGTTTACTAAATCTGCCTCATCTTCATCAATTCAAGCTTGACGGTCTGTACGACGGGAGAAAGGTCAGACACAGGGTTTAGGAATGACATTTAGGTAACGCGTCTTGTAAGGTGGCCAGGACCAATACTGGTGCCTGGCTTTGTTGGATACAATGAATATATGAAACTAGTAACCAGACAGGTCACTCTAGCTTTGCTTGAACTTCTGCTTTGGAGAGACAGGAAAAGCGATGCTGAGACCACGCAGGCTGAGCTTCCTGGGGAAGCGTTTTTCTCAAGAGAGTTGCAGTGGCTTAATCTACTCAGAAATTTATGCAGACGGGTGAGAGCCAAGAAGAATGCCAAGTTGCTACCCTCTAAACACTGTTGTAAAGAAAAACCTCTTTGATCTGTTTTTAGGTGAAATCGAATTCTTGAAAGGAAATCTGTAAAGTCAGCTTTGATCACAAATAGCCCCCTTCTTAGCCCGGTATTTTATGAGGACAGCTTGTACACACCGACTCCACCAATGAAAACCTGATGACAGTCAAGAAACCAGCAGGTAACCACAGATAAAAAGGGTGCTGTCAGTAACATACATCTTTGGAAACCCTCCCAAAACCGTGCCTGTGAGAGATGGGCGCTGCAATGATGGTGTGACACCGGGAGAAGGTTAAAATGGGCCTTTTGACCCACTGAGCAAGTTGGTGCCTTCCTGCCCTACGGATGGGGTGAAACAGGAGTAGATTCGGAGGAGGAATGGATCTAGATCACAACCTCTGCATTTCTAAGTTTGCAAATGATCCTGGTTCTTAGCAAACTTTGGATCTAGAGATCATTACCAAGGCCCAAACTGATTCCCAGGAATATCTGCGACAGAAAATGCTTATTTAGCTTCAGAGCAGGGTGGAAAAGCACCTATTCAGAGAGTTACTGTGATTATACTCTTCACAAATTTCTTATTAGGTATTGGTCTGACTGAAGGTTTCAATATCATAAATTGTAATCTAATTACCTGTTTCAACTCTACAATTCATTACCTTCGTTCACACAACAATAAACATATTTTAACTGGAACTAGAGCTACCAACCTCTGGTATCGTGCGTACTCCCTCAAATACGTCAACTGGCTTCATGTAAAACCAACAGCGATCAAGCTTTTGTTTTCAGTCTTCAAAATAAAACCAAAATCAATGGTAAGTATCCAAGGCTCGTGTTTAGTTTCATTAATAAAAAAAAAAAATCCTGTCATTCTTCTGTGAAATTCCTAAAGTATATTAGTACACATATATCTGGTTAATGCTAGACTTTGAACGTGTACATTAGTTGGACTAATTAGGCAAGTTTATGAAAGAATTCTTTGTTTTGTGCATTGGATAATACGATTCTGAGCTGTATTTACTCTTGTTACCACTGGGTTGGATGAGTGACGTACTTCTTGCAGCTGTAAAAGGTTTTCTTTATACCAATTTCGCAATGAATTTATGGTGAAGGCTGAAATCTGTTATTACTTTTGTATTTATGATGGGCTGAATAATAAACTTACTGACTTCATTTAATGGAAGCTTTTTCCTGCCTGTGATTTTTATTCAAAATGTTTTATTTGCAACCTGAAAGGCTATCCCAGCATGTCAGAGGTGTATCTGAAGACACTGTTATCACAGTATGTCATACAGTTCTCTGGTACAGCTTGCTAAAGATGATGGCTGAGATTAAATACAACCCACTTGGCAAAGGGCAGATGGCAAACAATTGCGTTTGACCTTTGTCAAAGAATGCTCACTCACAACTGCCTCTCATCACATCCTCCTACAGCTTTCCTGGGGGAGCAAAAAAAGCACTGGCGTGTTCTGTGCAACCCTGACTGGGAACCGATGCCCTGCCTACTAACACGGTGTGCTCGCTCCCTGTCAATCCCAGCCCTGACAGCTCCTCTTCCCTGACAAAATTTGCAATAATAACCACGTGCCACGCTTCCAACTTTTACCCAAACTCTTTGCTCCAGAGCCTTTTTAACATCACTTGCGGTAGCAGCACACAAATGCTATGAAAGGACCAGGTTGGAAAAATGGCACTGAGTTTAATTGCATAAGATTTATAACAATATTTTCCATTTGACTCAAAGCTGGACCCGCATCTGAACCTTCAGCCAACTCGACTTGTGGTTAACTCTTAAGATCTTGAGGTTGGTTATAAAGGTGAGTATCTTTAAACCTCAGCACACGGCTCATGGTTATCTGCTCTATCCACAAACATACAACAAGTCAAGTAACTCAAACAACCTTTTAACATTTTAACATTTACCTTTATTGATTATTTTTTATCTTGTTTTTTCTTGTCATGGTAAATACACCGCAAGGAACGCTAGTTCATGAGGATGCAAACATCAGTGTCTCACATAACTACATGAATAGCACAAGTGTGTTAAGAACACGCATGGCACGTGACACATATTGTCATTTACATCACTGCCATTTCACTTGGTTATGATGAAGTGGCCATAAATGTAATTATTTCCTCTTTTTAAACGCCTTTAAAAAAGTTGGGTGAGCCCGGATGGAATGGAAATACTTTTTGCTTTTTTTCAGTGTATCACTAGAGAAATATAATTTTGAAATACCTTAGGACCAAAGCTGGAATACAGCAACCACAATCACACACATTACATGAGAGACAAAGGCAATTTTTGTTTCTTTTCCTCCAGCCCAGTACATAAACCAGTGGTATCCTGAGACAGAGAGATTATGAAAACACAGTTTGAAACAAGACCTTTTTTCCATGAGATGAGCAATCCAAGAGCATCACATGTAATATTTAAACTGAGAGGACACAGAGGAAAGCTCTGTGTTATTTAATGAGGAAAAGGAAGCCAGAAGGCCAGACAGTTCATGCCCACAGGTAGCATTCCCAGGGCTGCTCTATGGAAAAGCCATGGCCAGTCTAACCTGGTGATATGATACTGAAGCAAGACAATTGCCTGGATGCCTTTAGCAGCTGCAGGACACAGTACACAGCGTGTTCCCGGGAAGGCTGTTTTGACTGCATGAGATGCCATCCATTTTCCTCACCACGCTCCCACAAGATGAGTTTACTAGATAGTACCTACTTGAACACCCAGTCCCATGTACCTGCAAGTAAGCTCAGGCTACAAGGCTGTATTCCTGCTGACTAGACCCCTTTAACTGAGTAAGGATGCCTTCTCAGGACTAAATCATAGAATCATAGAACGGTGTAGGTTGGAAGGGACTTCCAAGATCATCTAAATCCAACCATCATCCTAACTCTGCTAAAAACAAAAAAGGTCACTAAACCACATCACTGAGCACTATGTCAACCCGTCTTTTGAATACCTCCAGGGATGGTGCCGCAACCGCTTCCCTGGGCAGCTCATTCCAAGGCTTAAGAACCCTTTCAGTGATAAAAAATACTCCTAATATCCAATCTGACCCCTCCTGGTGCAGCTTGATGCCATGTCCTATTGCCTGTGACTTGGGAGAAGAGACTGACCCTCACCTCTCTACCACCCTCCTTTCAGGGAGTTGGAGAGAGCGAGAAGGTCTCCCCTCAGCCTCCTCTCCTCCAGGCTGAACACCCCTAGCTCCCTCAGCTGCTTCTCATAAGACTTGTTCTCCAGACCTCCCCACCAGCTCCATTGCCCTAAATCCTACAGGTAAGTTCATTGTAAATAGTATAAGATATGTGATAAAGCAGTAAACGGGCTTTTCTTTCTATTACTGTGGACTCCAGCCAGCAGAGACTAACAGCTGACTTATTTTTGTGGAAATAATACCTTTCTCATCATCACAACCACTGCCGGTCTCGTCTCAGACTCCTAAGTCTTTGTCTCTTACAAAGAGACATGCGCTTCGAGAGCAGCATGTTATCTCCCTCTGAACTCACTCCTTGTTTAGTCTTGAGTTGCCAGGATTTGGCCTCATGGCTTTTTTCTGACTCCAGTTAAACCACAGCCTGCCAATCTGGAAATTCTTCCCTTTCCTGCATGTTTTATAGCTCATACTTGGCCCAGGAGGTAAATAAGGGCCATTCTCAGATGAATGGACAGTGCCCATCCATGGCTATGTGGGAAATAAAGGCATCCTGGAACACAAAACATCAGGCTTGCAGAAATTATAACATTTTAAAACTGGATGTGGAAATGAATTGTCTCTATAACGTCATACAGAAGCGGAGCAGCCTCCCCCAAAAGGTAGCGAGTATTTTATAGCCTGTTGAATTTCAAAAGCTAGGGTTAATTTTAAGAGTTACTGGGACTCCTCACATGCTAAAGCACTTTGCCCGAACTGTGACAAGATGAAAGGAGGTGAAAGTAATGAGCAGCTTGAGGCTGTGTATTTGTTTTTAGTCAGAGGGGTTTTATCATTGACTTAGTGGTGCCAGGCCCGTATCCCCAAACTGAGTGTATTTTGGGTATACCCAAACAGCGAGTTATGTATTTGCATACATTATAGGCTAATAAGCCAGTTTAAAAGTATAATTGTACATCAGAAGCATAGGCAGTACCATAGCACCACCAGCCTAATTGGTACATCTTTAGCAGATGCTGATGGTTCCCTTTATCATTTTACATCTGTTTCTGCTTCAGCACAGATCTGTATGTCTTAGGCTAGTCTGATAAGCTTAATTTTAGGTATATTGTTTTCAGCTGTAACAACAGCTGAACTGGCAACCAGTAAACTGAAGGCATGTTCTTTCTTTTGTCTTGGTTTTGGTTGTTGGGGGTTTTTTTTCCCCCACATTTTACTCATTCCTTTAATTTACTTATTTATCCTTTTTTTTTTTTACAGCTTTGTTCAAATTTGTATCTGTGGCGGGTTTACAGCACACTGTGCTTAACTCTGTAAAGCCAGCCTGTTCTCTCCTATGTAGTAAAGCTTTCCACATTATGCATGTTGTGTTTTATTTCACTGTTTGGAGGACCTTTTATGAAATCAGCAGCTAGACGGAAGGAAATCATTTGCATACTTGGCTCCATACACCTGGAATTCCTTAATTTTAGGGATTAACAAAATGAGTCTAATAAAAAGCATAGGGTCTTGTTAATCAGCTCTGTAAACTCCCTTCATTAGCTGTTACTTGCTGCCAACATGAGTGCACATTTCAGGAAATTTACATTGTGCAGGTCAGTTATTACTATTTTATGAACTGATTTCTAATTTTATGTGACACAGTTTGTGTTTTTAGTGTTCCTAAAAGTTAAATAACTTTTTAAAAAAAAAAAAGAAGTCTTGGATAGTGTGTGCCCTTGTGCAGCCTCATTCATGACACTTTCCATACATTAAGTCTATAATAACATGGGTTTACTCAAACTGACAATACAATATAGTGTCATTAATATAAACACGTGCATTGTATTTGAGTTGATGTGGAAAACTTTCCTTCAGACTATAAAATATGGGTTATAAACACCTGAAGTTTTGTCTTTTTCTGCTCATTTTTTTAACCAAATCAGGAAAAGATTTCTAAACTTATTATGAAATCCAGCAATCACAAGCACTTTCTCATACTATATCCTATAAGTATATATCCTCTTACTTATCTTGGAATTATAGCTCATTTTTTCATTGTTCTTCTTCAGTATAAAGTTACTCTTAATTACTGCTTATTCATACTCTGAAGACCTGATCTGAGTCTTAATGAAGCAGTTTGCAGACTTTTCCCCCACTGATTTCAACTGGCTTCTACCAGCCAATTTCAAGGAATATCTGGGAACCTACTATTTCCTTTGCTAACAAAATTACGTGAATCTTAAATATATCAATTCTGTGCGTGTAGCCATAAAATTCCTCCTTCCCTCTTCTCAATTCTTCCTTCATCAGAAATAAGATTTTGGAGTCTTTTACCTGCTTGCCCTTCAAGATTGGAAATATCCTGTTCCAGTCATCTAGCAGCTATGAATAGCAAATTTTTAGATATGTTAACTTCTTCCTACCTACTAGGTTATACCCGGACTTTGAATATTTACTGTATCTGTCATGCTGGTGTTACAAATTTTACTGGTCTTCAAGCTAATGCTCTTTCTTTTTAGAACAAAACAACTTTAACCAGTGAGCGAAAACTGCCCCATATCTCTGGTGCAAAAAAGTTACGTCCCAAGACCCAGGGTGCCTCGGCCTGAGGATCCGACACATCACAGAGAAATGAATTGTAGAGATTGAACACGAGGAAAAAGTGATTTGCTGTAAGGATGCACTCATCTCCTGAGCACCCTCCTACTGTCTTACCTCATTTTAACAATTCTAATGGTAGGCGTGATGAAAATACTAAGTATTACTCCTATAGCCAAAAACTGTTTTTTCATGCATATGCAAGAAAACATGCAGACAATTTTTCAGAAACTGAGTTTCATGATAATTTCACACTGGTTTTGAGAACTCTCAGAACTCTCTTCATTGAGTACATAGACTTTTCCAGAAAAATAAGCCTACTTTCTTGTGAGTTTACGGCAAAGCATTGTGCTAGTTACACTGGTGACAAGGTCCTCTCAAATATTGGCTCTCCAGTAGATGACTATATTACAACAGTTTTATTATTATTTTCTCCTTTCCCCCAACTCCTTTTGTGGTATTATAGGTTTATTTAATCTCCTTTAGGTACTTACACTTTGTACTTCTCTATCTTCCCGTTATGAAAAAGGCAGCTGCTCATGAAGTCTTATGGAAAATTCCTGAAAAATGTTTGCAGTTTTTGGTACCTCAGGAAGAGAACAATGACTTCTCTTGCGGGTGTTTCTCCCATTTGGGAAGAAATTTTAGTAATTTTTTTAACAAATCAAACCTTCTATTTCTGTTTTTTAAGAGGAAAAAAAGAAAAAAAAAAAAGAGAAGCTTTTGCAACTCTGTATTAAGTACTAAGAAGTAATAGCACTTAATATTTCTTACAGCTGCAGCTTTGACAGACCGGCTCTGTTGACATTTTGCACGTGCATATATATATTCTAGTTGAAAAATAATATAAAAACCAGAATAAAACTACTAAGCACTAGGGGAATCTGGATACAAACACACATATGCAGAAACCGGAAAATGTTGCCATCTCAGATAAAATGTAGTGGACTTCCAGAAACCAACAAGATACTAAATCTGTGTGAGTAAAATTCCTTGGTACTTGAACTAGAGTACACACTACAGAAAAGAAACAGCTCTTAGAAATCCCTGGCAACTGAAGACATACTGTGTAGTGGCTGAACCCATGAAACTGCTCCAAAACTAGTATCTAACTTTTTTTTTTCCTTCATGTAACTAAATTAATGGGTTTAGTATTTTAAGCTACTCAGGGAGATGAATACACCGCTTTGTGTTGCCACAAAGCAAACTGAATAGCAACTCTACATCTGGCCTGACCTTAAGAGCATGGTCATTTTTAAAATGAAGATAGCATCCATGCAGGGCCGAACAGAAGCCCGAACTCTTCATCACGTGTCCTCGTTCTAAACTGCTGGCCAATATTAACAACCGGGAGAAGAAAATTATTCCTTCAGAAAGTTCTGCTTCATAGTCTTTCCTTCATATATTCTCACTTTTCTCCTCTACAGAACTGCAGAGATATCCAAGCTACCTAGAGGTCAAGAGAGGATATTAAAAAAATGGGCAATTTTCAGCTGTTTATTGATTCTGACTACACATTATCCACTCACTTGCATGTTCTCAAATAGTTTGTTACACTTGACAAGGCTTACAGGTAATTTTCAGAAAGGCTGGGGCATTTCCAAAAGGATCTTTAGGCACTCCCCTACCTTGCACATCTATTAACCAATCTCATAGCAAAAAAACCCCATACTTCATACTGCTGTATATGTGTTACATATCCTGAGGAATCTCAACTCCGCCCTTAGCTTCCCTTGAAGACAAATCCAAGGATAAAGGATAAGGAAAAAAAAAAAAAATCAGGAAAGAAAGGAAGGAAGGAAAAGAGTTCCCAAGTTGACAGTCACAGCCACTGGGGTATTACTGCAGCAGAGAGAGTGGATTGCCCACTGCTGCTGCAGCTTTGTCTGGTGTCACTGGGTTGCTGTCCAGCTAAAAAAAAAAAAAGAAATGCTGCCTAAAGAAGAGCATATTGCCAATGCTGGCTGCCAACCTTAGAACTAGTGATAATCCAAACAGCACAAAGTGCCCATTATCAGTTCCTTCTCTGAACAGCCCATTAAAAACAGCTGTGCAGATAAAAGAACTGGAGAACTTTGTAGCAGAAATTAAGCAGAGAGAGAATGTGGTGATTGGAGCCAGCCACTGCCATTTCATTTCTGTGAAAGAAGAGTAAAAAAAAAACAAAACAAAACAAAAAAACCAACCAAAAAGAAAAAACAAGGGTAAGACTAAGTTATGAATGGGAAAGGAAAGTTGTATGCCTGCCTAGAGCACTGAAAACCATTGTGGAAGAGGATTTCCGAAGACAGGAGGTCTTCATTAAGATTGAAGGGCTAATCCTAGAGTATACTGCTGTGAGCTGGCATGGTAGATGCCAACACCTAGAATGGCAGCATACAGATACAGATGCCCTCATCGCTCCACACACACACACATTCCCACAGAGGCACCCACACATAAGTGTTCCCCAGAGTAAACGTCACTGCTCCGTTGCAGTGGAGCCACCGGGGAACAAACTAAAATCTTTTCTGTAACAGGAAAATGATTCACGGAAAGTTACATAAAACTTTGGGTACTGTGTTTATCAAGCTGCATCTCCAAAGCAACAGGAGGAAATATTGGCAACGAGGTGCTTTGGAGCCCCTGGGTCGTTTTATGTCTCAGTCCAGCCATAAACAAACACCGTTTTCTCCGTGCGAGTCTCAGTTTCACAGACAATAGAGCTCTCCCTCCTCCGTTACTGAAAGTGCATTCAAATAATTTCAAAAGAATTTACGAGAGCGGCTCTGCTAGACCGTGTCCTCTAGCACAGCCTGTCGGAGAGACACAGAGGCATCGCAGACTCACATCTCTTCCACTCACACAGCCCCTCATATCTTTTACTTAAAGCCCAAATCATCCCTTTTCCTAAAAGCTGTTTTGCTTGGACATTGGAAAGGTGAAGGGTGGCTGTCACTGGAGACTGACCTCCTCAAACAAGTCCCGCAGGGAGAAGTGTTTTGAAGATATACCTGTTGGATGAAGAGTCTGTTGTCTCATTTTAAAGACAATGGTCCTTTTGGACTCTGTGACAACTTTTTCTGTACAAATACTCATCATTAGTATAAATAACAGAAGCAAAGGAATATTTTGTGGTATTACTTCTCTGAATTTTTGAAATGAAGGCTTTTGATCCCTTTCTTTCTTTCCCTGAAGAATAGGCAACCTTTTTTAAGTAAAAAAGACATTCTTTGTCCTACCAATGAAACTGTAAAAAAGATTTCTTTTTGACAGTTCTGACTGCTTCTGTTTCAAGTACACAAGGATTTGCTCACAGTTCCTTAGGTGTATATGCCCAGTCTGTCTCGCTTCAATTCTATATGCAATTACATGAAAAGAAAGTCTATGAACAGACTGCTGAACCTTGCAAATACTGCTGCAGTACCACCTACCATTAGTGGTTAGAAGTTAGAAATCACTTTACCAGCTGCTCTAGATGGCTGCAGAGGTTTTTTTCAATATTATATTGGAATTTCCACAAATTCTTGGAAAGCCTGTCCATTTCTCCACTATGTGGCTGAACTGGGGGAGAGCTGGCATGAGGTGACTCACACAAGGTCTTACAATTCTTTTCTGCAGAAGAGCAAGTTTCTGCATCATTCACTGTGTCCAGAACCAAATGTAAAGCTCCTCTTTGATTTAGCTTTCCAACAAAAACAAAAAGAAATGAAGATAATTCAGAGGAAAAAGGAAGAAGTGAATAATAATAAATAATCAAATCCAGCTGTTTCAGAGGGGAGATAAGCGAGAAGGAATCTAGACCACAGTTCTCCCTACTAACATAGCTTGGTGCCTGAGTATTTTGAGTGTTAAGATGCCCTGGTGATGTGTGGTAAATGTATACATAGACATTGAAGTATTTTTTTTCCTTCTCACATCAGGCTTCTCCATTTTTACTAGATCTAAAACATGCACCATCAGGAACTATTGCTTTCTCCATTTTTCAAAGAGCTAATAGATACTAATCATTGACCTCAGACTTGTCATACATCACTAGAAGGATGTTCTCCATAAACAACACGCTGGAGGTCATGTCAATGTCCACTTCCACCTCCTTTGATTTCTGCCCATCTGCAGCTTGCAGGCCAAATAAATCTCGTTAAACAGCATGTGCACAACTCTCTTAAACATTCCAGAGAACAAAGACAAAAGAAACAGCAATGGCCGCAGTTACATAAAGCTGCAGCAGTAGCAAAAAAATGTCTATGGGTAGCTTGAGTTTCATAAGCATGAAAACATAATCCATCATGAAGCAGCGTGCACACTCCATGTGACCACAGCTGGGGCACAATCACAGGCGGACCCTGAGTTGATTTGTGGCTCAGTGCTGCAGGATGGTCTCTTCCATCCACCTTTCCCTCTCCCACTCTCAGCTGCACGCTTCTGCCTCTTCTCTTGTGCTGGCCAGCCTTAGTGCCCTTCTGAACAGACTCTACTGATAAACTAAACTGGATGGGGGGAAAACAAAACCACCACCACCAACAACAACAAAAAAGGATAGTTTTATGCCTAGGTGGATAAGCCAGCTCAGCAAAACTGACTAAAGGGTGAGTAAAAGGAAAGCAGGGAACTGTCACACCAGGAAAAGGGAGACAGATGGATGTGGAAGCTGGACCACTCCCTTTGGCAGGAATCACCTGTACTGTCTATACGGTCACATAGTTTAATTCTTATGTCTGGAAAAGATAGAGAAGGGACAGATACACACTTTTGAAGAAACTGAGAGACCCCCCCAGGATTCACCAAAGTTCACGTCGGCCTCAAACTCCACAGTTGTTAAACCAATGAGCCTTGGCTTCTAGTAAGTTCAAGATTTGAATAAGCAGAGGAAAGAAGCAGTGTGCCAAGGTGGCAGTGAATATGTACTGGCTTACTAGGGATGGGCTTGAACCAAAGGGCGGTAAAGAAATAGAGCCCTGGGTTTGCAATTTTAAATTGGTTTTAAAATTGTAAAGCTATTTTGATTAGTTACTTCAATTCCTAGATTTTTGCCTTATTCTACTACCAGATTTCACATCCCTCTACAACTGCTCTGTTTTGTTTTATCTCTATTGAAGGGCAATGGAAAATTGCCACATACAATGGCATTCCACTGATTAATTAACATTCATATTGAAAATGTACATCCAATTCTTCCTCTGATTTTAACTTCAAATATCTTCAACTTCCAGCTGCTTTGCCTTGTTACCCCTTCTTTTTATTAAAGGAGCCCTTCTGAATGTGAAATCTCCCTAGGAAGATAATTATACACCCTGATCAAGTCACTAGTTAACCTTTCCTTCAATAAGCAGAATAGACTTAGTTTCGCAGGTAACACTGGTTTTCCAGACCTTTAATCATTCTTCCGGTTCTTCTCTTAAGCTACTCCAAATTTACTATACTTTTCCCAGAAAATCTTGGAGTACCTTTTTGTCAGATTTGAAGCAACGACGTTCAGCCTATGCTCTGCTCAGCTCCTGCAGTCATTTCTTTCTTGCCTTTAGCTCATATAAAACTACAGCTACTCCATCCTTAGATAATTTTTTTAAGTTTTAAACTACATGAGTTCCAACAGCTCTTCATTTGCATCAGCTCTTTAAAATCTTCAGCTATCCCATCAGAACGCTGAAGAGGTTTAGACTCCAAGTTATCAGTCTGCTTTAGCGCGTTCTGATGAATTTCCAAGAACCAATAGACTGTTTCCAAAATTAAACAACCCCGTGTAAGTGGCAGGAGTTCCTGCTTTCATGCCGCTGCATTAGAGAACAGTCCTCCTTTGGAATCGCAGCTGGACAAACTTTGCTCACAAGTTTTAATCCTGTCAATGCTGCAAATGACTGGGGCTGTTTACTTGCAGATTTAAAATTGATGGAAAACATTTTATTTATTTTTTTATTTCTTTTGCCTCACTTTTGATGACTTGTGGAGATACCATGTAATAAAATGGGATCTAATTAATGGTTAACAGCTCTCTAAACTACACTGCATTAGTGTGAGATGCTGTAGGGAATCTGTACTGAATGCAAGAGTTATATTCAGAAAAGATTCCATCTGGAAACACTTGCATCTGTCCATGCTCGTTGTTAAAGGACAGGCAATAGTAACATTTGTATATCAAATTATTTAATATCCAGTACTATGTTAATTTCAAAAAAAAAAAAATATATAGATGCAGAACACCATGAAACAGAAAGAAAAGGGAAAGATACTTGTGGATTAAAAAAAAAAAAAGAGAGAGAAAAAAAAACTTGTTTATTTTCTATGGAAGAATAAAATTGATTTTGCTTGTAAAGCTACAACCATATGCCAGGCCTCTAGGGCACACTGTGAGTAAAGGCTAATGTCTTCTGGTTTTGCTCTACTCCAACTTTATTCTGAAATATGCAGTCAAGACCTCCCTCCCATTGTTCTCCTTCTATTGTATATAACTTCCATGTTGCAGCTTTGCATGAGCACAAGACTTGTTTAAAACATATATATACCACCAGTTCTGGATAGTCCTTGCCAACTGTCCTCTCCTCCTGCCATCAGAGTTTAAGGCATGAGAGAAGAGCGCTGCGAGGTGCTGTGTACGAACTACACAATCTAAGTGGATTTAATGAATTGATTTATTCCTGTCTTTATGCGCAGCCGTCATGACGGGATCTGTTAACGCAGTTTACACTGCTGGGATTTAAACAAACCAAGCTGGTCCACCACCCTTGCTATGGTAACGTCCAAAGCCCCAGGGACGGGCACAAACTGGAAGCTCCAGGCTCAGTCTCCAAGGCTCAACCACCACCTACCTAGATCAGCAGTAAACGCAGCGGTCTGCTCAAAATTTTGACTTTCAACCAACTCCATAGAATAAACTTTGACAAAAGTAGTACGATAAAAACCTTGAAAAAGTGTGGCAAATCCCATTCTTTCCTTTTTTTTTTTTTTTCTTAATAACCACTTGCAAACAGAGGCAGCTGTCAGCAAGAGGCCAAGACAAAGCCACGCTGAACGCTCTGAAGCCCAAGATCTGTCAGATCCCGTCAACGCTGCCCTGAGCCGGGGCTGAGGTGGGCAGCTGCCCTCTGCCGCCTTGGGCACAGCGTCGTGGAGGCATTTACATTTCACTCCCTCCTGGTTCAGGGAGCACCAACAGGTTCCCAGTGCTCTAGGTCAATATTACACAAATGTGGAATTCGTAAACATATTCTTCAAAGCTAACTTTGGCAGTATTTGAGCTGACATCCTCTTAGTGCATCGGTATTAGCGAGGACAGAAAACGGCACCAAATGAACACTCCAGGTAGACTTTGTCACACTGTTAATGCTCTACCATTAATCCTGATGTTTGGTTCCACAATCAACCTTCTGTTTGGCGATGGTTGTCTTTGAAGGTTGCTCTTAGTCTTTGAAAATGCTAATTGTCAAGCCAACATTTACAGAGGAAGTTGTAAAATGAAAGGTTATTATCTACTGCCCTTACTCTGATGATAGAAAGAGGCCACAAAGAATAGCTTTCTATTAAAAGCTTCATACATCTTTGTGGATGGTGGCAAGTACAAACAGATTAAAGAGCTAGTCTGAAAAAGAGCGTACAATGGACAAGAACAACAGAGGCTCCACAGCCTGCACTTCACCCAGATGGGAAGATACCCACTCTTCATCTCAAATGACGGAGAATCAGCGTTTGAAAACACCGCTTTAAACTGTTTAGTGGTTAAATAATCTTCATGTTCAGCTTGTATATTATTTTGATTCAAGTTTCTTTAACTCTCAGACTACTTCTTGCACTGTAATTTGGCTAAAGGATGTTTGTTCCCTTTTCCCTTCTGTGATTAAACTGTCCATTTTTAGCACTCTCTTAGGGGGTTTAAATACACTGAATTCCTTATGTCTCACTATAGATTTGTTTCCAAGAACTTGAACAAATTTTTATGGCTTTTTCTGAGTCTTGTTCTTTTTTTCAATAGAAAGGTGGGGGTTTTTTTTTAAATTAAATAAATGCTTTATTAATACTTCATATGTGGGTAATATTATTATATCATATCACAGAATCACAGAATGATACGGAGTTGGATTATATACAGAGAAACAGTTTCTTCTCTATGACCCTTTAAATAGCCCAGCAAGTACCTATTTTCATGATGTGATTTCTTCAGGTCGGAAGGTGTAATGGTGTCGCTGAATCTTGCGGAGCTGTTGTGCACAGAGAACAAACAGCAGTTGTCACAGCAGCTATGGCCAAGACAGCTCCAAGTCTTGCATACAGCCTGGTTTGTACAGAGTTCCAGTAAATAATTTCCTTATCGTTTGTTGTCCTCATGACATATGATGCATTTGATACACACTCTTGACCAGCTGCGATCAACGGCAGCTAAGGCAGAAACTCTGAACTGAGCACACGAAGGGGAATCAACCCACGCCGAGACTGAATTTAGGTAAGCAGACCCCCAATCCTTACCCCAGCAAGCAGAAACTCAGCCCAACAGAATCCACAGATACATGGTTAGGAGGGCGGCTGTTGTCTCACACACACCTCGGTACACGACACTGTGACTGTAAGGTGGGGTGGGGTTATAACAACAAGCAACGGAAAGTACAATAGCATGTACGGGTGAGTGTCAGGTGGATGGAGCCAGGCTCTTCTCAGTGACATTCAATGACAGGACAAGGGGCAATGGGTGCAAGATGAAACACAGGAGGTTCCACTTAAATATGAGAAAAAACTTCACGGTGAGAGTAACAGAGCACTGGAACAAGCTGCCCAGAGAGGGTGAGGTTACACTGGAAGGGGCTGCCCAGAGAGGTTGTGGAGTCTCCTTCTCTGGAGACATTCCAAACCCACCTGGACACGTTCCTGTGTGACCTGCTCTGGGTATTCCTGCTCCGGCAGGGGGATTGGACTGGACGAGCTTTCAAGGTCCCTTCCAATCCCTGGTATTCTGTGATTCTGTGATGTATGAACATAGAAAGAAAATAGTAATTGATAGAAGGGTAAAGCATAAAGTGAAAAGCACAGGCATTGAGGAGACAGATACAATGGCAGAAGAAGAACCAGAAAGATTTTGCTGGGAACTCAGCAGAGGAGGAGGTCACCAGTTATCTCTAAACTTGCACTGGAGTTCAGGCAGCTGATACTAACATGGGGAAGCAGCACACTCTTGAAAAGCAGACACTTCTTTGGGAGAAGCTGGGAAGCTTTGCTGTCAGGAGTTATTTATGTGATTTCCTATTTTGTCTGTTCATTTCAAAGGTGGAATTTTACTAGGAGTCACACTGATCTATCAGGTATGCAGAAGACAGAGGTAGGCCCAGCGTCACTAACTCGTATTTATATAAGGCGCTAATTCAAAAAGTCGCAGGTTTTTCAGTACATTTTCCCCATACCACAGCTTTGCCCTCTCTGGAATGTTTTCAGTGCTTTAGTCAAGCCGTAATTGCGGCGAGGTTAGGTGTGCTATGTCCACTCCTGGTTTTCCATCGTCCCTACAGCATGGGTCCCATTTGGTTAGCTGTGTTTTGATCTCCTAATTCACACCCCAGTGTGCAATGTCCCCACCACTGAAAAAATTCCTACCCTCTTCTCCCTGGCTCCTGGGAGGTGCCAAAGCAAACAGTTAGCGATCACACCACAAACTTCTGTTAATGTTCCAGGAAAAGAGATCCAGCAGTTCCTGCAGGCTATTAGGAAGGTGATGGTGCAAACACGAGGATGCTAAAAGGATTAGCAGGATGTGTATGTACCACCTTTCTGGAGGCAAGGAGCTAAGAGAAGTTGCAAAAAAGGACTACAGAGCAAAAACTAGTAAATTCATGCATTGAAATGGGGTTTTACATTGATATCAATCACATATCGGAAGTATTATAACTACATGGATTTTATTCTTAACAGTAGTTTTAATTTACACTAAGGATATATATTTTTTAGGATCTACCCACAAACAAAATACAGCAAAAGCTCCTACTGAGGTCAGTGGTCTGAGGCTGTGCCCCAGAATAAAGCGAAACTGCATGAAACCACCTAAATGTCTGTGTTATACAATCTATACTCTCTTCGCATAGCAGATCCTAATTAGGGGTGTATGATACTAAATATATTCAGAAATCACAACCTCAAAGTGAAGAAATGCTTAATTGTTTAAGCGCAGGATTTCTTAACAGATTCCTTAACTTCACCTCCTTGAATCTTACACTGAATTTTGTCAGTTTATAAATTTACACCTGAGCATGCCAAAAGGGGAGAGAAAAAAAAAAATAAAAGAAAATAAAAAAATTCCAGACCTTAAAGGCATTTTACCACAGAGACACTGAAAAATAAAGACCATTAGCAAAAAAGTATAATTAAATTAAAATGCCAGCTTGCCAAAGAAGCTCAGTAAATGGGAAATATATCAAACTGTGATAATACAAATGGGCTATTTCTCAAGGTGTGAGAAAGTCAATGGAATAAACTCTGATAATTTGCTGACTTTTTATGTACGAGGTAGAGTAATGACTTAAAAGTAAATTGCACAATAACAAAACCACAACTATATATTATGCACCACAGTTACTTTTCATATTAACCTCAGTATTTTAGGTATTATGCTGCAAGCAAACATTAAATATAAAAACAAAATGGGGGGACTGAGGTAATGTGGCCCAGTGTTTGCAAATAATGCTGGACTTTGTTGTAATTGTGTAATTTTATATTTTGATGCCTGCACTTTCCCAGAAGTCATCATCATTTTGGCTTGTTTGTTTTGAACGTGTTCTAATTCCTATTCACACATTAATGACACAAGGGCCTTTTTCTGTCTAAAATCAGTCCTTTCATAGGACTATAGCCTTTTTAGAATATTCAAAATTACTTTTGGCATGTAAGTTCATTTTGCTAATTCCTCTTTTACTGTGCAAATAACCTTTGAAAACCTGACTCTAGGTGTTTATGTGTCAGGACAATATCAAAAATTACCCAATTGCCAAGCCCCATGTCAACACTCCCAGGCCGCGGCGTGGTGGATACTCGCTGCTCTGCTGCCCTCTACTGCAAAAACATCACGGGGGGTTTGTTCTGCTTTATGAAACCTTGAAAGATTATGTGCTATACGCCTCTTTCCTGCCAGCACGTCACTTTGAAGGGATCGCTAATGTTTTCAATGAGTTTCAACTTCCCTAATGCCTACACTGAGTCGGAACACCAAAAAGTGGCATTATATGTACAAGCAGTAAGAAGATGCTATTCTATTCATAGGAAAATACTGAAATTAAAAGAAATAAAATCCTCCTTTTTTCCTTTCCTGTGATTGGAATACAACTATCGTGGTGTCATCATACATGGTGCGAGCTTGAATAAACAAATTTGTCAAGAAACAGCTTTCTTTTAACACGTAAGACTAGAGAACATAATTTCCTTGAGAAAAGTTGAAATAAGTATTTTTCTGCCCAATTGTACTGTCACCCAAGGATATAAACTGCTTTCTAGGGACCACTGCACCCAGGACAATGTCA
Organism: Nycticryphes semicollaris; assembly: GCA_013400055.1. NCBI lineage: Eukaryota > Metazoa > Chordata > Aves > Charadriiformes > Rostratulidae > Nycticryphes > Nycticryphes semicollaris. The sequence continues at coordinate 196,233 of VXBJ01001268.1, forward strand.
GAGGGAACAGTGGTGGTGTAGCCAAAGGCGTGTTGAATAACCAAATCCTGCTGCAGGGCTGAGACGCTGCCTCCCAGGAGTCCCCGTGCCCTTCAGAGCTGCTGGGGCAGGGTCCCTGGGTCCCCTTTCTGACATTCACTGGCCACTACAGCAGACAGGATGGTAGATATTAACCACCACAAATTATTTTAAAAAGGAAGTATTCATAGCTTAAAAAGAGACTTTTTTTTTTTCTTTCATAAACCTGCTGTGTATTTTAATGAATTTCATTTTCATTACTTAGCATGCAATTAAGCAAGTGGAGTTAAATCTTCTCACAGGTAAACTTGCATTCAAAATGTTAAAAGAATCTAATTTGACCTTTAAAAGGCTAGAATTTAAGCAGTCAAATGCTTGCTTTCCACAAACAAGTATGCACTTTATACGTATTATCTACCTGATTTTTATCCTGATAGACCATAACAGCTCCTAAGGAGCCATTATAGATTATTGTGTAAATCCTTCTTTGTTCACGGACTATTGACCCAACAGTGCATTATGTCCCTAAAGAAGTCTTGATAGTCCATCATGTTAATCCAGCTGCAAGGTTAGTGCAGGATGTATGGAAAATCTTTACATAATTTTCAATGAAATTAAATAAGAATTTGCCTGCACAGATAATTATGCTCCACAGTGAAATAATTCAATATCAGAGATAAAGCAGGGTACACTCACATACAGAATATTAGTTCATTATGTATTATACATCTGAATGTTTCTTATTAAAATTAAATTCAGGCTGTGTAGTGGAAACAGCTGGAGGTCGATAAAATTATTAGCTGAGCTTCAGAGTTAAGGTGACTACAGAGAAATGACTTTTAAACACATAATTTTACAAAAGTGTATGTTCATTTGAGATATTAGTAAGCAATTTAAACAGAATGTGGAACGCAGAGAACACATCTGAAAAATGAGAAATCATACTTGGACTTCAGCTCGCAGTTACTCGCAGTTCATGTCTAAGTGCAACGCTCTCCTCTACACAGAAATTTTACGTGGTGATGTAACCCAAACCGCTAAACTTTAAAAGAAAAAAAAGAGGTGTATAGTTCTATGAACTCCGTGTCGTGGACAGACAACTGTCCCTTTTTATCTCGTCACTCAGGGCAGATGCTTTGTGACGGATGGCTCTCGGGTGGCGGGAGGGCTGCAGAGGTGTGCGTGGCGCCGTGAGCCCGCCAGCAGCGGTGTCTCGGGTTGTCCCCGGCACCAACCAAAACCTCTCTCTTCTTTGCACGTAACAGCTCCGCTAAGGCAATAGTTCGAGTTTTGTGGTACAGCTACTACAAAAATTAAACTCTTTAGTGATCTGTGCTTCTCTTACACATGCTTATCTTTCTCACTGAAACTAATATTTGTAGCTTTAATTCAACTACAGAATTATCCAGGAATAAAGATCGTTCTCATGAGATGAAATCACACTGCTATATTGGCCATTTTAATTTGTTGCATCCAGTCAAAATACGTTCTACTCAATAATTTTCCAATTTCTTGGAATGTCACAGAAATCCTAATTTTCTGAATTCAAATAGGACTTTTCTGCAGACAGTTACATTGATGTGTAATAATAAAATACACAAAGCATCCACCCGTTTGAGGGAGAGCTTCTCTCAAAACTAGTGTTTCTGGAAGAGCAATAACATTGTCAAATCATCACATCAAAGACACCTTCCTGGTGGTGAGTAACTAGATGTCTAATGTCTAACAGGAACACTGGACAACAGTTTTATAGAAAGTATGTCCTGGGGTACAATTGCTGATTTAGCTATTGCTCCAAATGAAGACAAGAATGTGAGAGAAGTTGTTTTCGCCCAGCAAGTATTTGCTGATTATTCGAGTAAAGGAAAATGACCGAGCTCCTGGCCTCAGAATAAGAAGAGGAAGAAGGGCTGTGACGCCATCCTTCCTTCTCTTCATTCATAGCATTAGTATGATAGGACTGTTTCCTCAGGGGGCAGCATACCCCAAATATCTCCCCATACTTCATATATCCCCTCACACAGTAGCCCTTCCAGGTGGTGCAATCCAAGAGCCATTAGCAAAGAGCAACCCAAGCACTCAGGGCATAACGGGGACCCTGAGCACTGGGGGCACAAGAGGTTCCTTATAAACTCACTGCTTTGCTTACAAGCCAGGAACTACTTCTTCTACCCCTCTTCACCACGGGGATGGCTTTATCTTGTGGACCACAGGCTACAATAATTGCATCTTCAGGCACTGTGTTTCATGTCCCTTGGACTGTTGACTGCACCAGAGTTTTGAGCAGTACCAAAGGCAGTGAGATCTGCATGTGATGCGTGAGCCCTGCGGGTCGGTCAGAAACATTCCTTTTAGCCTCGCACGGGCAGCATAAGACCTTATGTAAGACACAGGTATATCCAGCTTTGCTGCCTACAGAAGCAGACCATTAATATTTTACAGATTTCTCATCCTCTCTGCTTGTGTAATTTATCAATGCCCAACAGGTCCTCTGCCAGCTATACATTAAAACTATTTTCAAAATATTTCATTGTCAGCCCATGGCACCTTCATTATTTATTAAGATAAGGGACATGATGAACAGGAACAGTAGGTAGCTTGTTTGCTCAAATGTACTTTATGAATCCTTTGAATGCACAGATCTGCTAGGAATATATAGCCTGGAGGTATCACTCATAGGTAAGATTCATGCAAATAATAAAAATATTGTATGTTTGATGTAGTACCAGCATCACCTACCTGCAAAGTTCTGCTCTTGAATGTATACAAGCAGGACCTTTGAACCCTGGGACCTTATTTCAGGTGTATGTGAATATAGATCAGAGACCTAATTGCACGTTATATGAAGTCTATGCTATAATATTTAGACTGTGATGAGTAGTAAGAACAGGTGAAAGGAATTCATAGTTCATACTCTATTAATTATTACTTCTTCAGCAAGAAGTGGTAAAGTTCCCCCTTATGTAGAAAACGATTCTTTTAATTTGCCATTCTCTTCTATGCAGGGTTTTGGGGTTTTTTTGAATTATTAAAAAAACCAAAACCAACCCACAAAAAATAAACAAAACCCCACAAAGACACCACCACAACACCCTACCACTTCAAGAATAATTATTTGTGGTCTGATTACATTATCTCTTGTTATTTCAGAGAACTATAGACCTTTTTTTATGTTGACTGAAGAGCATTACAAAGTCCACAACTAAAGAGAGAAATTGACGCAGGAGCAAGGCAAATTCCCAGCGGCATTGTGACGTGTGGTTAAAAGGCCTCAGAAATTCCTTGGATCACTCTCTCTCCCCTGTCTCACTCCCACAGCACTACTGAAACCCTGCATGGGTAAGAGGGAAAAGCAGCTTTAAGGACACAAACATGGACCTTAACACCCAAGTTTGTAGAAACACGCCCTACTTCTTTTGGTTTGCGTTTTTTTACAGGTGTATAAGGAGACTTGTTAGAAAATGAAGTGCAAACCCAGGCAAAGCAGCACCTGGAAGTACAGACACACATTCCTGCCTCCTCAGCCACAGTCCTACACATCTCTCACCCAGCCCTGGAGCAGCAAACTAACTGCACGGGTCTTTCGTTGGGAAAGGTCTGTGATCACATCCCAGATAGCCACACATGAAAAAAAAAAAGAAAAACCAAACCCAAAGACCTCAAACCACATTCCTCCTCGATTTCTACCTTCTGCAAGTTGGGTTAACGGCGTAGATGCAGCCAACCCAACTGGCCTTATGGTCTGCTAAGGGCAAAGGGGTAGGCAGAATGTAAGCTCTGACCATGGCTCCAGGTAGTCGGCAACTCTGAAGAAGCTCTTCTGCGCAGCGGGTTCCCTGAGTAGGTGAGACTTGTTCCAACTCTAAGTACAGAAGCCTTTCCATAGAAGCTGTAGAGAGATGAGTGTATTTAGCTTGGAGTGAGCCAGAGTGGAGACAACCGCTCTACAGTTCCCCCAGACAAGCAGTTTGTAACAGCCCGTTTGGAAAATCAACACTGTAATTTCCTACTCATAATTCCCTTCAACAGCTTTAATGTATTATTCTCTCATTAAAGTTGTCCCAGTTACCGTGAAAATTATTTCCTATCTACGGATGACTTGTGAACTGTCAGCAGACAAACACTTTTTGCATATTTGATTCTTAAACTGCCTAATCAATCACGTAGTATAATTTGTTTCCTGGTTGGACTAACTGATATTATAAATTGCTCTACTTCCCCTCTAGATAAATATTGTTTTGTGGGGAAGCAACTTAAATAGAAATCCATATCTGGTAGAAGGAGGAAAGTTGTATTTGCAGTCAACTCATAAGCAAAATTGTATCGATAAAATATAATATACTGATAAAATGGGCATAAATACAGTAGCATTTTAAGTCATATTACAATTTATTAATGATTCTGGTCATTACTCACTAGCTCTAAGCATGCATACAAAATCATCTCTTTGATAGGGTGAGGAAAGACTATTACATATACTTATTTTAATCAAGCCAGCTGGTACTTAATTTTGTATATATTTCAGTTAAAAGAAGTTAGATAATTTTAATAGCAAAGCGTAGTCATATGTCTGTTACATATGACATTTAATTTCATGTTTAATAGAGCTTGTCATAATCCTTCATAGGGCCTGTCACATACACAAATCTGCCATTTCATTTATATTAAGTTATCCGATAATTTCTGAACAGACAGTTAAGGTTTAGAAAAGACCTCACAAAGTTACAGAAGAGAAGTGGAGTCTGCACTGGGCAAAGTCTGCATTATAAAGAGCTCACTTCAGCAGGGGAAAACCCAAATCTATAGCCTGGACATGGTGATTTTTGTGGTCACAAATACTAAATTGTACAAACATTCACCCTCAAAGGTGTAAAAGCATGATTTGCTCTTAAATCACATTCAGCTTCCCAACTTCAATACTTTTTATGCATTTTTTTTTTATTAACCCCAACAACTATTATGAATCCAACATCGTAAGAAAATACAGCTGGCATATTTCAAAATTATCCACTGTGGGGGTCTTCACAACTGAAGGCACGACGCTGTAAAAGAAAACATAGCACATATAAAAGGTTTTGTGAGAAACAGATAAGGGAACTGCTTATTTAAAGAAAGTTGAGCTACTATCTCCTACCTATGGTTTTCTGATGCTGCCAGAAAAGGATCCAGAAATTAGTTAAGACTTCAGTTCCATTTTCCTGCAATGCTCAGCAGGAGATCAGGACTCAGTAGTAGTTAGATATTGAGGTCAATAGATTTTGCCAAATATTTTCAGAAAACACTCTGCTCAATAAGGATAGGGTAGTGACTGTACAAAATTGTGTGCTATCACCATGCACTCTTTTACTAGTTTTTTGAGTTGCCTTTTGTTTGCTTCTTCTAATTCCTATCTACTAGTTTCTATAAAATCCAGATTTGCACATTTACAAATTGTCACCCGTTTGGATGGGTAAATGCAGACCAGGTTTGTGAGCCGGGTTCCTAGCTGGCGTACCCCAGGATACCACTGAAATCAACAGAACTCTTAACTGTGCCGTAATACTCCGATCAATGTTCGCTTAACACAGAACCCTCCCAAAGGCACATTGCCAAAGACTATATATTTCAACGAGCTGCACTCAAAGCAAAGTCTAAAGAATAAAAACGCCCCTCCACTTTAAACTGCACTTATTAATTTCTATCTTTAGGTTGGCTGAAGTGTTTGCAACGCCGGAGTACAGAGGTAGGGAGAGGAGGAGGAGGTGGTGGTGGCTTTTTTTCTCTGGTGATGAATGGAAAACTGAGTACAGCAGTGATGTACACTATCTCGGTTGCTGCAGGGGTTAGATCACATTAAGAGAGGAATGTGCAATTGAACTGACAGAATGCGAATGATTAGCACTGGACATCAGTCATTTGTTTCCAGGCTGTAACATGGTAGGAAACTCTGGGCGCTGGTATTCACCTGCAGGATTTCACACTGGTCAATAGATCTGTTCTTAGACAATAGAAGTGTTTCTGTTGATATAAAATCATGTGATTTTTTTTTTCTTTCACCAGCAAGAATTACATTTAGAAAGAAAGAGGCAGAAGATTTGAAGATGTTAAAAAAAAAAAATGTATTGGGTTTTGGCCCAGTGCATGACTGCATGTGGAACATTATTCCTGAATCATCTTAAGGATTGTCCACTCCAGCTAACAGCATCCCAAGGGAGAGCACTTTAGATGTTTTCCCACAACTGATGTATAACACTGCCAGAAGCTTCTTGCTGATAGTCAACCAAAACTTTACCTTTTTAAATATTGTCCTGTAACGTCTAGCTATACCCTGGCTCACTGAGCAATTCCTCTCCTGCCTTCTTGGTGTTAACACTTCTCATGGACTTGTAGATGGTTATCATGCCCTCGCTTTATCACTGCTTAGGCAAGCTCTATACTTTCAGCTTTTTTTGGCTTTTATCTTCCAGTCAATTTCCCAAGTCTTCAGATGGTGCTAAGATTTGGTATACTTGATGGGGAGAATGGAAGGGTATTTGTTGGCTTAATTCTCTACTTCATTTCTAAGCGAGCTCTTATTTTGCCTTTGTGAAGCCGGTGTAAAATATTCAAACTGTATTTGTGACATTTATTCTCTTAATGAATCTGAAAATATTTGAGTTTGCATTAAAACATGAATGAAGTTTGTGAACTTAAGCTGTATTCAACAGAAAGTATGGAATATTTGCTAGTAGGTATATTATTCGTATATTGAGTGCCTTAGACACAGAATATAGAACTATTTGGTCTCCGTTTTCACCAGAACAGGGTGTAAGAGACTTGAAAGAAATCACTAGATTAAAGATGCTTAAACTCTTGACTCTTGCTGTAATTTGAGAATTTAAAAAAAGTTACTAGCCATATTTCAGTCATCTGTCTTCTGTGAATTCTTGAATTACACAGCATCCCCCTAGTAACCTCAACAGACATTCATAAATAAAAGTAGCAATAAAAAGGAGTAATTAGGATTAATTTTATTTAAGATTTAATGTTATCTGGAGATGTTGACAGTAAACCACTAGATTATAAAGGACAATATGGATATGTTCTGATGCGGTTATAGGTTAGTTTAGGTCTTGATTTAGACTTGATAAAATGTGTATTGCTTCATAACTGTGAGCAATATGTGGATGCAAAAGCCAAACTGCTGCACACTAAGCAGCGTTTTGTTTAGATGCTTCAATGATAGGGTTAGAGACATTAATATTACAGTAGCTGCCAGGGAGAAAGGTCCTGAACTGTGAATCCTCCACAGGGCTCCAGCCAGCCGTTGGGATGCACAGAGTGCATGTGATGCTCTGGAGGTCTCCAAAGTAATTTTTCACCTGTCCACACAACACAGTTCTTGAATTCATCAGTCTGGCCCTCTCTCAAGCAAAAATGTAGTTAAGTTTCCTGCTTGGCCCTTCTCAATGGTGCTCTGAAAAAACTGCTGGGGTCAGGGCTCTCTGGCCAGGACTCTTCAACAGGTCTCCTGTTCCCAAGAACGGAGGACCTGTCTTAATGGGACACTCTCACACAAAAAGCAGAATAAGTGGTGACAGTGCCACAGATGATTTTGGTGAACACTATCTCTTACGGGACAGGCCAGAGAAGTACACTCATCTTGGAGGCAGCTCCTTTGTTGTAATGAACCACACTGGAGAAAGGAGAAGTCCAATTTTCATTTTTTAAATAAAGCTCAAATCTATCCCTAAACTTTTCATGTGTGTTTATTTGAAATAAACTTTGTATGAATAAATGCTCATGGAAGAAAATATGACAGAACTAAGGAGATACAACTACACCTGGGAAATTCAGATTGTGTTTTTAATATTTTCAGGTTGGAAGAATCTATTTATGATCACACATTTCACCTTGCCCTACTTAAGGATTTAATGGCAAAACATCTGGATAACATCATCAAATTCTGTTAAAATTACTTGCATCAATGTTAGATTTCATATCTGAATATTAGGGTACTTTAAATTACTTCAGTATCCTCATAAATGCTTGCCTACAAGAAGCAGATGCTCTAGTTACTTTTTAAGATGCATTTTACATAACAAAACCTCTTTTTCTTCACCACTCCCCCTTTTTCAATCATTCTCTTGAGGAAAGGTTCAAATGCTCTAACTGTCAAGCTCAAGTAAATTCATACTCTGCTTATTAGACCCTGAAAACACAGGGCTGCTTCAGTTTGCAATGGTTTGGACAGACACATTGAAAAATACGAACAGACCATTGAAGGACTGAGGTAGCAGAAGTCAACATCACTGATGAAAATTGCGCAGGGTGGAAGCTAAAAGCGAGACAACCAAGTGAGAAAGTCTTTCCTTTTAAGGTATCAAAGGCTGTGAATAAAAATAGTTTGATAGAATTTCAAAAAGGTAACTGGCCACTTTTTGGGTGTTTTTCAGAACAACACTGAGCCGCTTTGTTTCTTCTCCTACATTGGTAAGAAGCAAGTTGCATTGGTATAAAGGTCTGCTGCCACTCTGGTACCTATGAGTCTTGTTCCAAGGAAGATTGTGATAAACATGCTGCTTAGTAAATCTAGACAAGTTTTACTATAAAACCAACAAAATGCAATGGACCAAACTTTAAAATCAATGAGGTAAATGCAACTTTTGTAGCACAGAAGCTCATATACACAAGGAGCTCTCTAAAGCTTGACTGTTGTAATCTACCTCTAATAAGTATTTGGAGACTTAAAGTAAAATTGCTCGCACTAGAGCAGAGTTGGTTTGGAGAGATCATTATAAAATCCCATTATCACTGCTACAAGTTGGACTATTTGTCATCACAGAAGAGATGACAAGCTCAGAAATACTACATTTGTTATTATCAGATGATAAATGATATTCCATTAAAGCTGCAATACATCATCTGCAAAGCTGCAAAGAAGATATCAAACCTATCAGTACTTGACTTATAATTTAATTTTCAAAAGCTGTCAACTAAAATTCCAAAGGCTAAGCATTTTCATTTTTAAAGTTCATCTTATTTATTTTCCTCATCTGTTAGTCTAATTTTTTTGATATGGCAAAAATAACTGATTATGTGCAAGGTATAATTCTTTTTCTCTTGATTAAGTAATACATCAGATGTCACTTATGTATTAAAAATATATGACAAATAATAAAGCAAAAGAGTAGTGATGAACACACCTTATTTGGATTACTTTTATTTTTAAATGCAATGGCAAAAGATGGTCAGTCTAAAAATATTTTGATTATGTTGTATTCCAACTCATATGAAGTCTGAGATATTAAAATTTACACTTTAAAATTCATTTTGCAGAAATAGAAAATTAAATATAAATCTATTCAAACTGGCACTTGGCAAATGCCTGTTCAGCATCTAAACAGTTCTGATATTCTAAATTCCAGAAAAATAGTCAAAAGCAATTTGGGTTGGGGACTGACCAGCTGGGGAGCAGCTCTGCTGAGGCGGCACTGGGCTCCACCAGGAGAGCAGCCTGAGCAGAATCTAGGGCCCTGGCAGCAAAGATGGGCAGCAGCACCCTGGCCCGTACGAGCAGGAGCCCAGGCAGTAGACTGAGGAACAGCCAAGCAGGATCATGGGTTGTACAGAGCGGTTGGGCAGTCTCCATCCTTGGGGGTTTTCAAACCCCAACTGGACAGAGTCGCGAGGAACCAGGTCTAAGTCCACAGCTGACTCTGCTCTGAGCCACAGGTTGGACTAGAAATTCCCAGAGGTCCCTTCCAAACTGCATTATCCCAAAAGCCTATGCCTATTGCAAAGAAACACAGCAAAGAAAAAGCAAGAAGCAAGCCCTGTGCTATCTTTATTACTACCACTGCTCAAAAAACACAAACCAACCCACAATCAAAACCCATCTCTTGAAAATAAACCACCCCAAAACTCCATGTTTGAGTCTTTGAAGAACAGTATTCTAGAGGACACTGTATACAAGTTATTTTTCATTTCAAAAAATGTGTACAGTCTGAAATTACAACTGATGCAAGTATTGAAAGTGATACCTTACAATTTGATTGTTCCTTTTATAATTATTTCAGTGTTACCTAGTTCTTTGTATTTCTTAGTGTATTTCTAAGGTCAGTGCGCATCACAAATGATCTGAAAGTTTTTACTGCAAGTTAGGCACAGTAGCTAATGAAAAGGTTTATGCTATTGCCATGCCAATTTTTGCACTAAACAAGCTTCAGACACCACTGCATCCTGCAATCCATTTTTCAATTAATTGACTAAAACCACTTCCTGAGTTGATCTATTGTCTTAAAGTTTGTGCCTCTTCATTTCTTAATCTAACATCAACTTATAATAGCATCAAAGACTTCCAGATATGGCATTTCCTGTCAATAAATGAAGGGCACCGACTGATGCTGGGAAGGGATTCAAAGTCACTCGGTAGCTAAAAGACATAAATTTGCTATTTACTCTTTGGATGGTTGTGCTCACCACCTGAGGCTGCCCTACGAAGGGGAAAACGGATCCATAGCCTGACCAGCAATTGCTGTTTGTCTTTAAGAATGCTGAGTTCCTCAGAGCATTTCCCAGAGCTCAGCACTAAGCAGCGTTAAGAGCCCAGGCTGGCCACAGGGCAGCTCCTTTGCAGTTTGAGCAGAGCATGGAATAAAAAGCCGAACAAGCTTATTTTAAGCGCCATCCTCCGTGCTACTTATCAGAGAAATGTATAATTAAGGATGCTAAAGAATTTCTTTGGCAAGGAGCAGAAGTGAGAGGTTTTCTGGAGCTCCTCTTTCACCTTCACAATCCTGAAGTGACAATTAAACTGCCAACCCTTGTGCCCACCCTAACGCAGACAGTTCCTGCACTGTCACTGTGCGCACAGGACCACATTTGAGCTGATACAGTCAACTTCCACACCACTTCTTTTTCTTTAAATTAAAAGAAAAATTCACCTTTGTCTAAAATTAGCAAGGGCTAATCTCTAGCCCAGTTTTATTGGATCTCTCTGGACGGGGCACTTTGTGCGAGTTTCAGGCAGGGAGTTTTCATTCCCCGCACCAGATCCAGCTTAACTTCCTTTTCAATACTGCCACCTACAAGGGAAAACAGTATCTACCAAGTTGCTTTGAAAATGTTGCCTTCAGCATTCTGTTACTCTGATCACATTCATCTCTGTCTTTTTTTTCAAATTTGATTTTAAATATTTACAACATCATACATCTTCCCCTCCCGAAATTACTAACGAACTGTTACTGTCTGTGAAACCTGCTGGATGAGTGATGGCCAACTTAAAAGGGAGCATCAATGTTTTATTTGTGAAATATAAGCTGAAAATAGTCTGCAGATTCCTTTTTTATTGATCTTCTACTTTATGGAAAGGTACCTTATGCACTTAACCAAAGAAAGACTCCATTGTGAATTAGACAGTGATAACAAGCTTGAAGAAAGGAAGTAGATCAACACGTAATAGTCACTAAGTTGAGGTAAACTAAAAATTCTGCAGGCAAGAATAAAGCAAATGCAGCAAGGAAATAATTTACATAGAGTGGAAGAGAATTTAGCATCTCTGCATTAAAAATACAGAAGCCAAATGCGAGTGGCAGATTGATAAAGAACGTAGCTGCAGGATAGTTTAACAAAAGGAGTTTCACAAATACTTGTGGCCAGCGTTTCCACAGTTGTGTATGAGCTTGGAAGGAGACTAAGAAAAAAACAGAAGAGTTTTCAACTTTGTCACAGAAGAAAACTGCAAGTTCAAATTTGACACCGCCTCATTTTTACATCCTTGACGCTGTAATCTCTCATGGTTTCTCATTTTTTGCTAAGGGTGCTACCATAACAAATATCCTGTGACGACTGCTGCCTGCCAGAGTTCTTAGCAGTGTTGCTGCTCATTGCGGCTGGAAGACCTACGGAAGTGATTGAAACCAGTGTGCAGAGCCATAGGCAGAGCTGTGTCCCAGTTCAATCTTTGCAGGATGGCTGTAATAGTTGCCAGAACACGAGCAGCGCAAAATATAGCTCGAATAAGTGACAGACAGAGGGATACAAGGAACAGAGCAGGATTAAATTAAAATGAATGAACTACTGGCTTGGAGTACTACTAGGGTGAAAAATAAGGGAAAAGCGTATAAATACTAAGCTGAGAAGTATTTGAACGTGAAATAGGCTTTTGGAGCAGAGATAGTATCAAGGGAGATACCTCAAACTAGACTGTGTACAGCAGAAGAGTCAGTTCAGCTGGTTCCTTGGTGCTTTTCCATTCTCAGCCCCCAAAAGATGAAAAAATTCCACTAAATATCATTGGACAACATTAGCATAAGTCTTTCAGTCATTATCAATATTACCAGAGAACACAGGTCCACTTTTACTGTTGAATGTCTCCACATGTAACATAAATGCATTGCAATACGCATACACTTACTCTGTGTTTGCGCATACACTACAGAGAAAATAAAGATGGAGACTCCCTCTTTACAGGGAGTCGGATGGAAAAGATGAGGAGTAATGGGATAACGGGTACAAGTTACTCCTGGGGAAATTCCCACTGGACGCAAGAGGAAAATTTTTCACAATAACATTCTGCCATAGGATAATCTTCCCAGGGAAGTGGTGAATTTGCCAACTTTGGACACTTTTAAGATTCAGCTGGACCATCTTGTCCAAATTCTGCTTTTGCCAAGAAAGGTTGGACCAGATGGTCCCCAAGGTTGCTACCAACCTATATTCTATGATATCAAGTATACAATACACATATATAAAGCTGTCATATGCATCTTAGTGCCCCATGATCCTGTGCTCTCCTGCCATATACCAAGATGCAACGAATAAGCAATATCTGCACACACCCCCCCCCCCGCTTTTTATTTTATTTTGGCCCATGAATTATGAGTGCTCAATATTTGAGCTGTTTAGATTAAACATAGTGTTTTCCCAGCTGGATGAACATAAATCCTAGAGTTATATTTCTAGCATAAATAATATCGTAAATTTGAATTCTACCTTTCCATAGACATTTTTTAGTAGTTGCTTAAGGCTCACTGTTTACCCAAATGTTTCTGACAATAAATTAATTTCCTAGAATATTTATAAGGAGCAGATGTTCAGCAAACTAACTCTTTTAAAATATTGAACAAATACTCATTTTCTCAAGCTCAACATTTCTTCCATGTGAATTCTAAACTTATCAGCAGTAACTTGCCTGTGTAGTGAATTAAGTCCATGGCTTATGTTTTCTTAAGCAGAGAGAAAGAAAATACTGCCTTC
>VXBJ01001268.1:209476-244205 GCA_013400055.1 Nycticryphes semicollaris
CCTTCCTATAGCAGTATTAGCCTGGAGTGTTGAGGATACGAAACTGCACAAGCAGCCCCAGTCTCTGCAAAAGTGTTTTATCAGAGTGAAAGGAGCTGGGAGTCCAAGATCTGCCTGAAGAAAGCTGGCAGAGAGTCTAACAGTGAAGACCTATTTTAAATGACCTGTGTTTTCTCCTTATTTCTAACCCGTAAGAGAGAAACCAACAAAGAATATGTTAATCTCCTCCTTTCTTCATCTTTATAAAATACAGATACACATCTGCTAATCCCAAAGAAACTCAAGCCTTTGCAGTAGCCACAAAAAGCTGTGAACCTGAGAGCAGGTGGCAGGCAGCCGCTGGCTGGGAGTCCCCATCAGCAGTCACCCACCACCTGTGACCTGCCACTGCAGAGTTCTTGCCTCTCCTGGCCCAGGCGCTCTGCCCCCTCTCCTCTCCTCTCCAGGGTAAGTGTGGGAAGCAGGTCTTCTAGGAGAACATACACACAGAGAGAGAGAGCAAGCGCTTTCCTACCGTTTTCCATTGAGGCTTATACTAGTACTAGAATACTAGATAGTAACAATGATTTAAAAAGAAAAATTTAAAACCAAGATAATAAAGAATTCATGCTTTAATAGTGGTGATTCATTCCACACCAGGTTTCCAATGCGGAGATTTTTTTCAATCCCAAAGTTATTTTTTTGTGTTTTAAAAAAATTTAAGATTAATTTTCCATATCAACACTCAATTACAAGTGGAGATCCATAGATCTCCCTGCCCTTTTCAATTCCTATCAGTATCCTGTGGCAGGTTTCAATATTAATTAAAAATGTGTTAATAATGACTACCTATCTCTACCTTTGGCTTCCTTTTTTGTTGAAGTGCATTAGTAGGTCTTGTTTGTACTAATGTAAAGTCCCTCTTGTGTTAATGTGCTTTTAAATTCCTTCTTCAACTCTTCCTTTGGAGTGGGGTGGGGGGGAACTGCTCTTTTCTCTATCCTAGACAAAGGAATCTGGAGAATTTTGGAATTTACCCTGTGTGTGTTCAAAAAAAGTTTCTTTTCAGACACTGGCAGTAGACTGGAGGCTGCTTTTCATAATGACAACAGAGTCATCAATATCTCAGCCCCCTCCTTCTGCTATTCCTATGCAGATTACTGACTCATCCTTTAGCATCAACCCCGTGATTGCCTGCAGAGCTCTCACTACCCTTGACATCATTTTTGGTCCCAGAACACCTAATTTTCAACTCCAGAGTACACAGATGGGAAAAGAGAGACAGTACTTGTTGCCTTTGAATTATACAGAAGCCAAATCCTATTGTTATTACCTTTTCTTGTCACATTGATGAGAAACAAAGAAAGCGATGCTTTTTGTAATGCATCTGTATAACACTGTGAGATTGCAATCCATTACTTCAAATGGCATTTTATGTTCCTACTGTAAAAAGGGATGAAAAATATTTTCCTTGAGTGTTTAAAATTATGTATTATAATGTTTTCAGCTCAGATCCCAGAACATTTTGTTGCAATCAAAGAAGATGATACTGGTAGATTAAAAACAAAAGCAAATAAACAACAATCCTTTCTCTTTCTTCCATACCATTTGCATACGAAGTGACAACAGCATCCTGCTGCACCAGGGGAATTCAGATGCTTAAAGATACCAGTACCTCAGTGGATTACATTCAGAATCCTTCCCAGCTGGAAGAAAGGATCTCCCAGCAGTTGGTTTTGCTGCATGAGCCTCTCTCCTGACTTGGATATTAAGGTGTGTGCAACTCCCTGCAGGTTTGGAGACAGGTGGAAGTTCTCCCAGGGGATCTTGGCACCCATATGGGATCAGGGGATGGATTTAGATTATTCAGATAGGGTATCTGGCCAGGAATTCAGAGGATTAATATCTCTTGAGGACTTTTTGTAGAAGTATTATAACTTCTACTGAAGTAATAGAATGAGAAATTGGTTAGAAAAAAATAAAATTATACTCTGGCTCCAGATACAGCATGGCTGATACAGTTTGAGGAGGAATTCCTATATTTATAAACACGAAATGCACACTGGTAACTTACACAAACATTTTTTCTTACACAATTTCTCTTTCTTCTTCCCCTCCCTCCCCCCCCAACCAGTAACTACATTTGCGTGATTATGAGAATTTTGTAGCTGAGACTTCAGCTCTAATTGGTTTCAGACTGTACAGAGGGAAGCGATAGGGTGTTTCCATCCTCAGCAACTGCACTGCAAGTAGTATTTTAGAGTGAATAGATTGTTCTGTAATTCCAACAATCCATTTTTGATATTTTGGTGCTAGTATGTGAATTCTCTTGTACCTGTTGCTCATTAAGTATCTTTTACCTAAAGCATTTGGAGATATGGAGTCTCAATCTTTTCTTAAGTCTCATTGCATGGATTTTAGCCTCTCCATTGGCAACCACAGAAGATGTAAATAACCCTCCAAATTTGTGTGTCAAATTTGCATACATTTATTGTATGTCTTCTGCAAAGATAGCATCTTTTTTCATCCTTTACCACATCCCTACGATTCTATTTTGGTAAAAGAAACCTATAGGGCCTCTCCTCCTTCCCCAATTCCCAAGAGATCCGAATTGGGACTTTTTTTTCCATAAAGATGTGCACTGAGGAACTTTGAAAGGCTTTGTCTTGCAAGGGTTAGGATTACTATGGTACTATGAAACATGGTGGATATTAACTCATTTGAGACCAGGACTACAATGATACTACCTATTCTCCTTATAAGTAGCACCACTCCCACCTGGTTTTGCTCTTGGAATGGTATTTTGGAACTAAGAGCATCATTCATTTCTAGGTGAGTTTCCAGGGCAAGAGTAAATCCACTCAAAACCCAAAGCAAACGCTTAAGGAATCAAGGAAAAGAATGAAACCAACTCTATTTACAGCAGTTAAGCTAAACACTTGATAACCTTAGTGGCTATTATGAATGTAAGAGACTTAATGAATGTAATGAAGACTCAAAAAAATAAGCTAGAGTATATTAGAACTAGCCACACACACTGTCTCATCAGTCCCTTTGCAGGGATATATTGTTTTCTTTTCTACATCCATTACTAATTTTCAGAAATATAACAGTAACCTCTTCGTTCTGAGCTTCAGAGGTGAGTCATGAAGACTTTCAAATGTTTTCTCATAGAACCCTGATTTTATTTAATGATTCTCTCATTTTCTAGCTTTTTTTTTTTTATCAAGTGCACCATGGAAGGGAGTGGAGAAGGTGAGCCCATGAGACCTTTGTTACTAGAAAAAAGCTTGCGGCTTGAGATATAATAAGACTGAATGCGAAAATTAAAATCTCTACTTTTTAAGGGCTTGTGATAGACTAATAACCCCCAGGTTTTCTTATTCCCATGAGCTGAATGACCCTATGACACATTGGACATTTCTCTGCATGTGCCACTTTACAGAGGAAAAAGTATCATAATCGAAGGCGAGCTGCTCACCAGCACACGCCTCCAGCATCTCTTCCATTCACTCATTGGCATATGCTTAACATCGTTACCGAATTCAGACATACAGGAGACTCCTGTTGGGGCTTACCCTCACTGGCAGTTGCAGAAACACTAGCTCTACACAGGACAGGGAAGACAGGAGTGGTTAGTTGCTTCCTTTAGGTGGAGTTGAACAAGGTTTTGGAGAAAGCAAGAAATAAACAGCAGCTTTTCAGGTATTTCCTAGTCTGTTTGCATCACAGAGCAAATAGATGCCTATTGAACCTCAGTCCACACTTGGAGCAACACCCCTTTTTAGGAACAGGCTTGTATCTTTTCTGAGCTGCACCAGTCCCAGTAGCCATGTCACAAGGAAATGGCATCAGCTCCTTTTCTTGGGCCCTTATAAATGACAGGGTGAAAGGCGACAAGTTCATCTGTACCTGAGAACTAATCATATATTTTAAAGTACAAAACTGTCTACTCTCTTTGAAGCTATCTGAGCAAGCCTGAGCCCACCTCATCTCTTCTTTAAACTATATTTTCCACCTTGTTTTATTTTCTCTTTCGGGGTAGCAGGAAAAAGAAAACCAAAAATCGGCAAAGAGCTAGGTATAGTTGCAAAATGGTAAAAGGTTTTGGCTTCCCCGAAACAACAGTTAACATGGAATCCCACACAAGGTAGATACTGACAGCTGATCATACCCACTTATTGCTTTTAAAATATATAGCAAATACATAGCAGAGATTACCTAAGATACCTTGAGTGTTTCAAACTGGCCCTTCAATAAAGGGGATATTATAAAGTCTTAAATAAACATTATTGCAAAAATGATAAATCGGCACATACAAAAGAACTGCTCAGCTGAATCTTCCATTGGAAAAATATCCTCGCCAAATTTTAAAGCAAATTTGGAATTTTAATTATTTGGCTGAGAGCCTTGCTTTTGGAAATAACTCTTCCCGACACCCTTACCCCAAACATCCAACAAAATCAGTCCAAGGACCTTCAGATCTCACCACAAACTTTTCATTCCCCTTGTTACGTAGCACAGGTTTTGCAAGGCAAACTTACAAAATACTAGGAGCTCCCTTGCCAGCAACGAAAGGTACAGGCCCTCAAGGACACCTGACTAATGTCATCAAGACCACTTTGGCATTAACCTGCCTCTGTAGGTACCTCTGTACCCTGGCCTCTGCCTCAACACCTGCCAGCTCTAAGTCTTAGTAACTTGTTAACCTAACCTTGCCCAGGATTAAATCGGATTTAAACACCAGATGTCAGTGTTGTGCTTATGTTACACATAACGTGGTTTGGAAGATGCCTTGTTCTTTCCCCTATGAAAACTGTACAACTACACCGAAAGGTTTTAGAATCTCTTAACTATACTATGTCACATAATATAGTATATAATTCTGTCTTTAAAAAAGGACCAGCCCTGCTGGAGCAATTGGCACACCAATTTCAGCAGAAGCATTAGGGCTTTGGTGTGGATAGGAATCAAACACATAACCCACTTGGAAAACAGTAAATAAACTAAGCCTGAACTACTTTGTGATTATTCCCCCCTCTTTTCGTGAGAAGAGGTAAGAAATGGATTATTCTGATACTTGTTAAACTCCTGTGTGATACCACTGATTAACAACTGGTCTCGTCAGAGTGGATTTGCTCCACAGAACCACTCTAGCTCCGCAGAGCTGCTCTCCTCCTTTCAGTAGAGGTCTCTGTTGTGAAAAAAATTCTCCGGAGAACCACAGAAAGATAAGTTGTTAAACAAAACCATGTCAGCCTATTGAATAGATGATATCTCAGTCCATGCCTTTTGAAGCCACAAAACCCTGACAGAAGGAAAATGTGAATAGTATGTCATGAGCCACATAATATACATTTTGATTTTATAACTTGAGAGCAATACTTCATGATCTCTCTCATATATAAGAGCCTAGTCTTCTGGCATTTGAACTTCCACATTATGTTCTCAAATGAGGGAAAAACCCCCAGATCTCCCTGTCAGCTTCCATTAAAACCCCAATTCAAAGTGAATTTAAATACACACAGAATTCAATGTTCATCTTACAGAAAGGCTGGAATATTTTTCAATCGAGGATTCTGAATAGAACAGGTATTTACTGTCACTGCCTGCAGAAATTCTGTGAAGTCTTCGTATTTTGGGGTTATTAGGTAACTGTACACAGCATGGCAGCTGTTGGATTCTCATCACTCGTGTCGTTTCTGACTTCTTCCACAAGATGGAGTAATAAGATTTGAGCTGCCAGAAACTCTTGTTGATTTAAGTGACTAAATTTATTTCTGCAGGGATTAGATCTGATTCCAAGTATAAACTGATATAACAGAACTTTCTTAGAACTTCCTTACATAAGGAGATATTATTCACCAAACTGACAAAGAGTGAGGAAGGTACTGACCACGGACTGTATTTTCCAGAGAGGCAGTATGCATTTCATTCAAAAGCAATATCCAGTTCTAATATCTGCAAAGGGTGGTAGCATATTCAAATTGTTCTAGCCCAAGGGTGACTAATAGGTGACTCAACAAGAAAAAAAAAGAAAAAAGAAAAAAAGAACTAAGACACCACTTGTTGCCCAATATTTGGTAAAAAAAAAGAAAAGAGAGGGAGGAACAAGATACTTCATTACATAACACACTGTAACCATGATGGGGCACGTGGATAAGCACCACGCTAGCTGTGCGTGAAACAAGTGTGTGATAAACACCCCTAAGAGCTACCATGCCACTTGGGAAGGTGTCTCCCATGTTTCCTCTCTTCCATCCAATGCCTTTTCACTGGAAAAGGAAGGGGCAAGCAAAGTCTTAACACAGCCAGAAATATAACAGCTCCCTCAGGGAGAGGCAGCATAGAGAATGAGAGTATTAATATCCCCTGTGATGTCAGCAGTTTTCTAAATCACATCCAATTAATGCTTAGATCAAAAGCAGGTATTACAGCAAGTGGAATTTACCCCTTGACTCTCTCCTCTCCCCACCCCTTCCATTGCCTTCGCTGTGATGCACAAGTGTCTCTAGCTCAGAGCAAACACAGCCAGATTGCATCAGCCACAGAAAGAATCTTTTCAACCTCTTTTTTTGAAAACAAACAAAAACAGCCTCCTCCCAGGCAATTTCTGCTGCCTTTCATGTCATTCATACTCGCCACGGATTATGTTGTACAGAACTCAAAGCCTAATTATGCTTCTCTCCCGTACACACAAACATCATCCTGGGAGCAAGGAAGTAGACCTATCTTGAGAGCGTTGGTAGCAATAAAAGTAACCATTTATCAACCATACCTCTTCAAATGCAGAAGAAATCCAACAAAGATTTATACTTCCTTTTATATTTGATAAAACCAAGCTGTGGAGACAGGTAAGAGCTTTAGGACTTGCCCTCTACACTAAGTTCTCACCTACTTTAAGCTATCATGACTGCTGCTTAGAGGTGAGTAATTTTTCTTGGATGAACAGTTTGCATATTTTGGCATGTTCTCTCCGTTGTGAGCTGTTCCCTAAGTAGGCAATTACCTAAGGAATACTTAGATGTAGCTTTTGCAGAAGTCTGCCTGTCGTAAGAGTGAATTGTGTACTCACCTGTTATCAGTTAGCCATATTTTGGTGGCCATATTTTGGACACACAAAACAACGTATCAGTAAGACCTTTAGGTACTGAGTTACCACAAGTACCATAAAATAGACCACAAACTGAGCTGAGCTCAGTAAAAACTCTGTGGCTTTTTTGCAGATGTTACATGTGAAAAGTACTTCGAGAGGGTTTTGAAGAGTTATCAAATCAGTGGAAGTAACAGGGAAAAGGCAAGACCATGGCTTTAAGGGTATTTCTCAAGCATGGTACAGTGCTTATCTTCTGGTTGTCATTAGAAGAATCCATTGACCACTGTGTCAATTATCCAGTGGAAAATAATTAGAGATGTATACAAGGACCTTTGAAAGGAGGAGCATGTTAGGTGGAAGCTTGGAAGGCTGTAGGCAGCCTAAGTGCCCAAATCTCTGCAACTGGTCTCTGGAGAGTTTTAAATTCCTGGGGTTATGTCACGAATTACACGTTATTCCTTTCCTTTAATGGTATCTGTGAAATCTTAACAGGTTGGCAAATTTAGACTGCTTCTTTCCATTGCCTCTTGGACTACTTTTACGCTGCCATGGTTTTTCCACATGCTTTGTGAATAAAAGTAATTGGCATTAAGACGGATTAGCCACTTCTTTGGCAGTGGGTAGTTTAGAAGAAGCAAACGTAACAATCTTTCTACTTAAAACTTTATTCAGCTCTTCCTCCTCAGAGAACGCGCTAAGGTCTGGAGCAAGCAACTGGAGACAAGGACTGCCAAAGCGGGATGGCACTAGCCTCGGTTGTGGGGGGTTTTATGCTGATAATTTACAACCTTGCCATGCCACAGTATTATTCTCATCTTCCATTACTAAATAAAATCACTGCAAATGTTTTTGCAAAGTCACAGAAAAATTATCTCCTTGCGAGCACCTCCTAAGTTTGTGGATAGCCTGTTGATAATGATTGTGTCTAATAAATTAGCAATAATCTCTCGCTCTGACGTGATGAATGTTGCACCTTCACAACAGCACAGTGAAACAGATGGGGATGGAAGGCACAAAGAAACTACAGACCAGATCCTCAGAGGTACTGGATGAGGAGCTGGTAGCACCGATGCCCTGCAGGACTCAGACCCCAGTGGTTCCCAGGTCAGTAAGCAAGGTCCTGTGTGGAAAGTGCTGTAACCACTTGCTAGCTGTGAGCACTCCTTCACTGCACTGATACGAGCTCTGCCCTGGGACGCTGGGGTAAGAAAAATCGTCATCTGCCAAGAATCTCCTTCCTAACATTGGAAAACCTTTCAGTGAAAAATCACCTCCAACCACTTCTTTAGGAGGAAAGCTGAGTGAGAAATTGTTACATAAACTCTCAAGTCACTTCCAGATTTCACATACTGCAAATTACCCGGTATTTGGCTCAGCTCTACTTGCTGCCAGGAAGAAAGCACACACACACTAAAGCAAGAAAGTTTCCTGAGCCTTCCAGAAGTAGACTCGACTCGCTCTTGCCTTCCCTTGCCCCACCAAGCCCCAAACAAGACTGTTGTCTTCTTTTCTCTTAGAACTTCCACCAGTCCAGTTCCCTTCACATCAACCACTGCGCAGTCGCCTTCCACACGGAGACTTGTGCAAAGCGTTTCCTTCGTTCGTTTGCAGGTGCAGAGCAGGCTGGGCTGCAGCACCTGGGGAGAGCTGTGCGAGAGTGTGACACTCTCCCTGCCTCACAGCCATCGAGTCCACCAGACTAACGTAGGTACCTGATTTAAGTATCACCTGATGGATTTAAATTCTGAGGCCGAGTCAGAGAGCTTTTTTTACAGCACTTTTAACTCTGGAAGCTTCTCCCCAGTGATCCGAGAGACTCCCTAGGTCATTGACTTTCAGGAGGATGTCCAAGGCTTATATATTTATTGAAACCTTTGCCTGAAGATGTTGGTAATGATTTATGTACATTTATTGAGGACCCGTTGAAGGAGTTCACTTAGTTGAAACTAGTCAATATGTTCTCACTTTGCTGTTATCTTTGTATACATGCCAAGAATCCCAGTGATGAGTGCACTTTTATAAATTGTGAAATAAATACATTTCTGCTAAAGCATGTGGTTATTTATGGCTCAGAGAGCTAACTTAGCTGAGACAGCAAACTGATGTTATTAGAACCCAATTCATTCTCAGACTTCCAGGAGCAGTAAATGAGTCAATTATTCCAGTGCGATATGAAAACTTTATTTATTGTTTCACTGATTAAGGGTATGTATGTGGTATTTACTTAAGATATTGGATCATTTTAAAAAAAAATTATTCTGTAATTCATTAAACCTCGTTCTCTCTTTGGAATAACACTTCCCAAGCCTAGCATTAAAAAGAAGTCGGGAAGTGAAAAGAATAATGTTTGAAAGAATCTCTCTCTGGTTCACTCAAGTAGAGAGAGTGAAACCCCCCATCCTAGAAGCTGCACTGATTATGCACTTATACCTGGGCTAAAGCCTCCTGCTGTTCCCTGGGATAAGCCACACGCTTACCTCTCCTGACGCACAAGGGTTTTGTGTGGAGAAGCTGTCAGTACCAAAATTCACTGAGCAGAATTTATTCACCCGCTGCTAAAATCCTAAATAATAGAGAGACTGAGAAACAAGAACGAAGAAAACAAATGAGACTTCTGGGGAAGGACACCTAGGCAATTCCTGCAAAACCAATCCAACATGCTAGCTAGGTAACAGCCCCAAAATACTAGTGCAATATGTACAAGGGCAAGTAGTTCTCTTTCATGAACTCCTATTTTACCATAAGAGCACGATGCGTTATGCAGAATGCCCTAAAGGCCCTGAGGCTACAGCCATGAAATCACACCAAGTGATGGCTATTACTTTGAACGCTTTGAGTGCCCATTCCAGATGAGTTGTGCCATTCAGAAAGGAGTTTCTTCCCCAACAAGCAAGCCATCAATTATTACAATCTGGGATTAAAGAGAACCTTGACTGTTGTGAGGATGTTCCCCCTCCCTCCTCGTTATTCCACATGTGACTTCCCAATCCTGGTTTAAAACAAACAAAATGGATTTTACCCAGTCATTAAATAGTATTATCAATTTGTGTACATCTCAGTCAGGCCTCTCAGTGCACCAATCACCTATTACACACAAGTGATGTTCTCCTAATGATCTGGTTTGCATCAAATGTATTCCTCTCCTACAGTTGTTCCAACTGTGAACATAAAAACAACAAAGTACTCATAACACAAGTTTCAACTTCAGTGAGGCTCTTACCAGATGGTATTTTAGATGTTAGCAATTTAACCTAGTGTACCAATATGAAACTGCAACCCAGATGGAGGTGTCAATAGATGTTTTTTAATATATAAGATACTACAAAATAATTTCTTGCCCATGGTCACGGGCTCCAGCTTTTACTACATGTTGCCTGAAGGCTTTAGATTTTCTCCTTGTTTTCTAACCTTTTCAATAATTCCTCTGAGGTGGCAGTGAAGAATTTTATATAAAATAAGTTTGGATGTCAACTGGGGTGTGATGACAATGACAGATCTCTTTCAATCCCTATGATTCAGGTCCACTACAAGAATGTAAATAGTCTAAAGACTATGAACTGTGACTAAAATAGTGTATGCCTTATTTGTTATTAGTCAAGCCTACATTTGTGGTTCTTCTCAAGCTGTTTTTCCAAACCTTACGTGTTCTTTATAATTACATGGTGGAACTTAACAAAACTTAATATATCACAACTGAAAAACTTTGGATGCTTCTGCACTCCAGTGAAAGGTGCTTATTGAAATGAGATGCAAACCAGAAAGAGAAGACAGTTTAGAAGAGAGAATATTTTTAGAGGTGTTCTGCATAATCCAGGAATCTATTCATTTTTTACCTACTTAAAACAGAAGCATCACAATTCCCTATTCCCAGCTCCAGGTACCTTTTAACAATAATAAAAGGAGATAGACTACAAATATTAAATAATTATTGTACTGGAACTTCTGATAAAGCTGGCTCCTTCCTACTTTACCAGATCAGTTGTTAAAGAGCAAGACCTTGAAAACCTGGCCTTCCCAGCAACACCATGATGGAAAATACCCAAATCACCTCTCATTCTCAAGTCAAACCTCAACATCATGACCCTCCTGCCAGTTACAAGTTTAAGCTGAACTGCACTCATAACACCTGCAGAACAGCACAAAGAGAGAAATGCTTTTAACAGGCAAGTGCAGTCATTTTGGATTTCACAAACCAAAGCTAAATAATTTTAATAATTAAAAGCCGGTATATGCCCTAGAATATGCTTAACATCTGCTCACAGAGTCCTATCAGCATCTTCACCTCCCAAACGTACACCCTGCAGAGCATTTCATCATCTATTTCATAGGGTGCAAATGCAAACATCAGCTAATGACATCAACCAGTTCTGGTCACTCTACATACAACTGCTGATTATAGGCATGACACCAGTTGCAAGCTCTGACAGCAATGAACAGCCAAGGACATAAGGTTTAATTATGCTTTCTCTACCTTCAGCTGGTGCCCTCACTTAACATCACCTTTAAACATACCTGGGTTTAAGCTCTCACATCTGCCAAGCACAAAGCAATGCTTTCAACAACCACTTTTTGATAGCATCAGTGCTCAGACAGTACTGCTGCTGTCTTAATCATATTAACACCCCTACACAAGCTAACGAGAAAGGAATGTTTTCCAATCATGCAAGTTGTTCTTCATGTAGGACACACCCCCAGAGCCCCAGCAAGAACGAGGAAGACAGCAGTGCTCAGTCAGCTCTGCTGCCCTCCGTATGTCCTGCACACCCAGCGGGATATGTCAGACACCTCCTGCCTAGAACATCAAGCCTGGTTGCCTTTCAGCCACCTAATACTCATAAAACTTATTTCAGCTTTACTAGAATCACTTCCTCCCCCAATACGTTGGTGTAACAGTGAGCAGAAACAGTTCTGCTCATGCCTTCTTGCTCACATCTACAGTTACTAACACTCTGTCGCAGAAATACACACTTAAAGTTGGAGGAAATACTACATTTTTCATAAGAAGTATCTATTCAATTAATAAGCACCAGTGATTAGACTAAAGTACCTATAGCATTTATTAATGTGGTTAGAGAAATATGTTAAAATGAACATAATTCTACTTCAGTCATTTTAACTGATGCATTTAAAACCATGAAGAACTTAGACATTTCCCCTTTTGTCCTAAAAGATTTTATTTTTTTTTAGAGTAACACTAAACTTCTTTGACCCATTGGGAATAGTTTTAATGCATAAATAACTCTTTTGGTGCTTAAAAAAGAAATTCAGAAGCTTCCTGAAAAATGGGGTTGAGTACCAAGTCTAGAACATAAGCAAAAGAAGGAAAATTTTGTGTAGGTTTGGATCTTCTGCAAAGCATTTATCATTGCTTTAGCTGGCATCATGATCGCTTCTCCTCTCTGGATAATGGATCGTAGGGAGAGTACGTGAAAACGCAGGACAGGAGTTACTTAAATGATGTGCCCTTAGTATAGAAATCAAGTGGAATGGTTCGAAAGGGAAATGTAATTTTGACAAGAAAATAAGTATATTAAGGTTGACAGGGTAAAGCAGGTCTGCTTTTTGTCAACTAATATTCCCATGATTGTTGAGGTACCTGCAATACAGCAGAATTTGATGACTAATAGGAGTGGTGGGTGTTTTTCAACCTTCCACAATTTGTGCTGATGTAGTTATGCTTGTCATTGGAAGCATCCTTCCCGAGCTTATGAGTGTGGCTAGACTGTAACTATTAAAAGGTATGAGACATATGTGGACTGTATTTTTGTGCAATTCAGTACAATGAAAGCTCGATTCCCAGGTCTAACTTTGTGCTACCCTCCTTGTGCCTTTTGCTTTTCTGGTGTCACAGCAAAGTAGTGCAACGGTGGACCCGGCCGTGAATATTTAACCAGCAGAAATTGTTGAGCAGTAAGTAAAAAGCACTGTTGGAAAGAGGTGTATCTGGAAATGGAAAGCACCTTCTCCCCAGTGTACTTTGAGATGAGCACACATTTAAGCAACATTACCTCGGAAAGAATTGTGTTACTTTTAACCAACATCATTCCGGATTCATTTGTATTATAGACATAGATTTCTTTGCATGATTAAATGTTATATATCAAAAACACACACACAAAAAGTTTCCTAATATGCCTCTACTATCTAAAGGTCACTGAATACCCTAATATATGAAAATGTACAAATCTCCTAGGGGTCCCAAAGTCAATGTGGGTGTTATGGTCAAACAGGAAACAGATTACATCTCTCTCTTACCAGTTCTTATGTTTGCTGCTATTCTGTTGCAGCTGTGGTAATGCAGCAAATATGGCCACTGCTGCTCTCTTGAAGAGGATCTTTATAAATTCCAGTTGTCAACATGAAATCAATTCTGCTATGGGCAAAAGAATGTTTCATCATTCCAATATTTGCACTCAGCTAAACCATATCCACAGGCTGTATGTGTCTTCATTTATTTATTTATTTGGAACTGAGAGTACATCACACTTGCAGCTCGGCACTACGGATCTGTGGCAAAATTGCATAAAGGTTGTGCAGTGAATTTTTTCCTAAGTAAATGGGTCCTTTGATTTCAAATGAGAAGAACAAAGGCTCTAACCGATGCACGGTGGATTCAATCTGAGCTATGCTCCTAGTCAAAGAACAAATGATATATCATTAATTAAAGACAAAAAATGGGAACAGAAATGATGAGTATGTATCTCGGCATTCCATAATGATTTTTTTTCTGTGTCTTACACCTATGGTAAATAAACCAAGCACTCAATAGCAATAAAGGAAAAAAAAAAAAAGAAAGAAAAAGGAAAAAAGAGCCTTCAGTTTGCAATTTCTTTTTCTATAGTCTTTCTTCTTCCAGTGAAAGTGTCTATAAAATTTTTAAAGGAAAGTAGGTTGCTAAAACGTACTTAATTTGCCATGATAGATTGAGTCCATGCTTCAGTGACTGTAATTGAATCTGTGACCTATTTCTTTAGTAAAGTAGAAATAGTCTCTTGGGTTTTTGTCACTACCATCTTTTAATGAAATTCAAAAAGACTGTCAAAACGTCTACACTTTTTCCACTAGTTGTTAATGTTATTACTTTACAATTTGTTACTTTTTAATTAATCTTAATAAATGTGTACACAGTCTACCTGACAGTTGGAAACGGGAGACATCAATTCATCACTGTCACACTGTAAAGCAAAATTAACAGGACAGAAAGGGCACTAAAAGCAATAGAATATTGAGACATATATTGGTTCTACTTAAACATACTTTATATCTCTAATTTACAGGATCTGTATATTACAGCAGCCCCACTCCCCTAGCTGAAGTTAAAGGATCTGTCAGCATTTTAATCATAACCCTGGACTATTTCTAAGACATTGCCAACTCAGCCTTCAAATCAGACTTAGGAGTGAGTTTGGAAAGGAGATTCCCATGCCACCCCACTCCACCACCCCTTTCCCTCACCAGAACACACTCTCACTGCCATTTAGCCATTTAGAATATCACACCATGGGGACCTGAGACATGACCCAACGCTGGGTGATGTCCTGACTCTACACTTGGCTGAGATAAACCGTAGTTTTCCCACTCCAGGTTTCCAATGGGAATGTAACAGGCAAGAGGAGCAGAAAGGGGGAGTTTTTATCTAGTCCCCCACCCCAGACAGTTGGAGAAGCAGAGCAAACCTTTCCTGCCCTACAGTCCAGACACAGTCTTAATATCTTAATGGGTGTTCTTCAGCTTGATTAGTTCTGATACATTGGTGTCTCTAGGACAAATCGCTCTGACAGTTCTTCCCTCATCAAGGACTGAGATAACACTAGCTTGGTGTGAATATGGATCTTATAAACAATCAGGTGTAATATTCTTCTCATATTATTTTTAAGCCTGTAACGACGTAACTGTTGATATATGAGCAGTATTACAGCTACACATGAACAGCCTAGGGCTGGCAATCACAACAGAGCGGGTCATCAACAGAGCAGCAAAAAGCAGGTTTTGTGGCTGAGGACAGTTTCCTCATTGTATAATGACAGGGAGATACTATTCGTGTAAGACCGAGAAGTCTAAGAAGCTGAAAATGCGGTCCAGATCGCTCCCATTTTTGGGGACGCAGGCCAAGTGCCCACAGTCTCTCGTTGTGGAAAAAGGGTTTGTGTCCATTTGCACACCCCTGTCTTCTGTTGTGGAGCTGCAGCAGAGGCTTCTCTGCTGGTGTATGCAGTACATCAGACTCACACGGAGAGAATGCTATATGAACCAGCAATTTATAATTCAAGTATGATCTTTTCTCCCACTCAGCCTCAGTACAAAGTAACATGAGTCACACTTACCTGAAACCTACTGACAGATTGATTTTTTTAAATGAAACTCTCGAGAGTGAAAAAAATAAAGAGCAAACAAAATAATCCCAGACCTTGATTTTACTTTAAAAACTCATGCTCAACACTTAAATCACGTTCTTCGTCCTTTAATCTCTCTCCCTTTTTTCCTGCCTCCATCTCACAGCTCTTTGCACTGTAAGCAAAGTCAAGAAGCCATAGGGTAAAGGGCTTAGCTCAGGAAGGCAACCACTGTGCTTTCTTTAGGGCACAAGGGAGCTATAAAGGCACCAGATCACAGTTGGTTTTTTTATTTCACATAGGTGCTGCCTAGTTACCAGCTGGGTTCTGGTGTGATTTAAAGCACAGCGCAGAGCAGAGCGTACTTCAGCTGGCCAACCCTGGGCTGGACACAGATAGATCTGATTGCTAAAGGGTACCATACAGGCCAATGGGTAAACTGATGGCAAGATATGATGGGAAAGCTTTCCTCACCATTACCTGGGATCTCATTGACCTATTCCTCAAATAAGTGAAAGGCTTTGTTTCCACTAAGCTGGAAATTTTAGGGAAAAATGAACTTCTCACTATGGAAAAGGATGTTTGTTTAAAGGCCTATAAAGACATTACCACTATTTTGAAAGTGAAATAAATACATATATATACACACCACCACATAACCATGTTTTTGCAGAAGAAATATTATAAAGGTGCCCAGCATATGGTGTCACTAACATGATGGACTATAATGGCTTGAAAGCAGTCATTATGGTCTATTAAGATACACAAACAAAACAGATTCCCTCAGCAGACCTTGGTATGCTTCAAAGCTATTACATTCCAAAAGAACTAAATCTGCATTTTAATTATTGCAAAGTTGTTTGAGTTTTACCCAATTGAGTGGATATTAGCCTCTGAAACATAAGGATTTAAACAAAGACAGGTCATTAAAAATTAAATAACAAAATTAAGTCCACTTGCCAAATTTAAGTTAGAGATATTAAC
This sequence comes from Nycticryphes semicollaris, assembly GCA_013400055.1. Taxonomy (NCBI): domain Eukaryota; kingdom Metazoa; phylum Chordata; class Aves; order Charadriiformes; family Rostratulidae; genus Nycticryphes; species Nycticryphes semicollaris. The sequence continues at coordinate 225,869 of VXBJ01001268.1, forward strand.
AAATAAATAGGAGGAGCTGTATAAAAACAAGTGTTCAAAGGGTTCCAACCTAACCTCTACTTTTGTGAGCAGTTTTCTATCCACAGATAACACTGGGCAAAAACGTATGCTTTGGTGCCTCATTCCCTGATGGCTGGGTGCACTCAAAGTGAGACATTTTCTTCTTATTTGCACTTGCCATCAGGTCTGCAATTTTCTAAGTGCATCAAACTTCCATTTTCTTTAGAAAATGAGGTTGTACGGGGAAAGAGTGACTGATGTGTTTATACCAAGTACTGCTGGAGTGGCTGAAACAATGAAGACCTAACATTCACCTGATGTTTCAAGCCAACTAGAACTGCCTGATTTAAGACAGGTTCATAAACTCCCACGTGTGCCATTACTAAGATCCTGAGCAGGCACCTTAAATAAACAGTCTGTGTACACTCTAATCCAAACACAGTGGAAGCATTAATGAGTAAATTCATGGAAGCAGGGAATTGTCAGAGTTGGAAGGGACCTCTAGAGCTCACCCAGTCCAACTCCCCGGCTGAAGCAGGGTTGCCCAGAGCACATCACTCAGGGCTGCATCCGGGTGGGGCTTGAAGGTCTCCAGAGAAGGGGACTCTACACCCTCCCTGGGCAGCCTGTTTGCAGCTTCATAGGAAGTTTTTCCACAGAGTCCAGAAATGGCTAAAAAATGCGTGATGTTGAGGCTGAATAGAGTCCCATGGAGTTGCCTAGATATTTCTGGTACCTTAGAAAAGCGTATTTCAGACTTTCTGACTCTTCACCCCATGTAGCCCTTCATTTCTGTAAGACCACAGATCCATGCCCTGAGTCAGAAAAGCACTTAAGCTAGAAAAACGTGTCTCTTGGATGATGGAAAAACCTTAGACACATGGAATATAATTTCACCTGGAGAAATAGTGCACAAGGGATCTAGTCCAAAACAAAACAAAAAAAACCCAAAGCAAAACAAAAAAAAGGCATGACATTTTAGTAAGTCCTTAGGCTCTAAATGCTTCTGATAGATTTGCATACAATTTCTGAAAAGACTAATGGCTCATTATGTGATGAGAAGACACTATTAAAGACATAGCAAGGAGAGTTACATGGAAGCTACTTATTTCAAAGAAATTAAAATATCCATATTTGTTAGGAGACTGTTTTATCTAAAATACTATTGCAGGAATATTAAAATAATTATCATATTAGCATCCTTTTCCAAAACTGAAGTTGCCAATTTCAGATTCAAAGTCACGTTCAAAAGATGGGACCGGACATTTTGGAGCTCGAAGCACACCAGCCCCTTCAGGACATAAGGAGGCTGAGATTACCTCTAGTTTCTGTCTGAAAAAACACTCCTTACACCATATTTTAGTATGGAAAACAGTTTTCAAAGTAAATAAAACACAAGATACTTTGGCCAAGCATTAAAAAAGATAACTTAATATTTAGTCAAGACAGTTTTCACCTATTCCCCATGTAGCTTTGATTGGCTATCAATCAATACATTAAACAGATGAAGTCAGGTTTTTTATAATCATCATATTTTTATCTATACATTTAAGTCACAGTCTTCCAGGTATAAGGAAAGGTTTCAGCCCTGTGTTACTAATCTAACAGAAATGAATCAACAGTATCAAAAATAAACCCAGAACGGGAGGAATGCAATAGGACTAAAATGGTGGCAGCAGAAGTCCTGAGCTGAGAAGGAAGATTGACAATACTGAATTTCAGCTTTATCTTAAGTAATTTTAGCTAGATCCAAATCTCACAAAGCTTTAAACAGATGTAAATTAAGTCTCCTGAAGGGAAACTGATAGATCCATACATATATATAACTTTGAAAACAAAGAAAGTAGTAGCAAGAGTCAAAAATGCCAAATTTCTTCATCACGCCAGAATCACTCTGTAACTGTCTAGAAGAAATGCAAAGGAGGGAGGACAGAAGAGCCCCCACCAGAAAAGGGGCGTGCAGGGTGTGCATGCATTTCTGGAATTATGAAAATCCAAATGCATGTGATTAGGGATCTGCACAGCTCTTGGCAGCCTCGGAAAAGATGGCAAGGTAATTCAAGGAATGGAAGTGAATAAGGGTAAAGGAATTGCCTACAGAACACAAACGCCATAGCTACAACTTCCAGACAGAAGGGAGAAATGACTTCTTAAAAATAATACTAGTAAATCGCACTCCGGATAGGCATCAGCATTTTTATATAAGATGAATTAGTGATTAGCTCTGGATATCATCCTGCACCACAGAGTTCCAAAGCACATACATAGCCCTTTTGGAAGGGCCCCATGTGCAGTTCAGATTGTCCCACTCACCTCACTGGCGCTGAAAACATGTCAGGACCTCAAAGAGCAGTTCCAGTGAAAAGCGGAGATTTGAGGCTTTTGTTTGTTTTATATATATGGAATGAATAATTCTTATCTCTTTTTAGGGCTTATGAAACATGTGCCTTGAGCTGGAAATGGCAGCATATACAATTGCTTAAGAACAGAGATGGCCATGATTGCACGGGCTAAACCACCCCCAAATTAAAACCTCTTGGATTCAATCTTCTGAAAACACAAACAAGTACAGAATAAAGTTGATAGAGTCACACTGCGTTACATACTGATTTTCAAACACCACACGTAAAGAAAATAGAAGCCAGAGAATGCATTTGAATTCTACTAAACCTCCTGGTTAAAGTTTTTTCCTCCTTTTAAAGACTCCGAGAGGCAAACTAGGTTCCATACTGCAAGAGTTTCAATGGAAGGGCGAAATATATTCATGCCCCGCAATGGATAAGAAACCATTTGGCAGATGGTCAAAAGTTTAGGAAAAGCTGCACAAAGCACGACAAGATGAATAGAAAAGACGCCTCGAAGCACTGAAATGGAACAACAGGAGTTGGGAAAGGTCATTCACAATAGTAAAACTACTGAACATTTTAATCACAGCCTGGTTCTCTGTTGCTCTGAGCCTTATTTCACTTAGTCGTTTTTACTAGTGCAAAATGGGTGCAAATCATTATTCAAATACTATTTCATACCCACTTGTACTGCTGTTAATTCTCACTGCAAGGTATGAGGCAGTAGCTTATCTAGTTTGAGTTTGGCAGCAGTCACAAAGCTTTGGGTCAGGGGGATTGCAACTTTGCAAAATCCTTTTCAATTAAACTGTACTTTACACACAAGTTGACATTTGCAAAGAAACAGTAAAAAATGATCTTGAATGCATTATACATATTATTTCTGAAACTCTACAAACATTTTTATTCTCAAAGCCTTCAAATGCCACTGCTAACATCCTAGAATAGGAAAGCAGAGACAAAATAGGACCCTGTAATCAAGTCTCTATTAGAAACTGATTTATGGATGATACTAAAATTGCAGGGAGTTCAATTCAGAACCGATGAGTTGATTTCTCTGGGCATTCCGAAAGATTCCAATTCCTAAAAGTGCCATTAAGAAACTTTATTGTGGTGATCTTGAGATCACCACAGTGAATTTCAGTAGGAAAAGAGGTCAGAGAAATCAGTGGGGAGCTTTTGTACAGATACCGTGTTCACCACAGAAAATCTGTTTAGGTCTTAGAGAGGCATCTAACTGAGCAGGTTTGGATTTCACCTGAAATAAATATGTTCATGGTATTCAAAGTGTAGATTGAATAAGAGGGAAGTCATGCTTTCATTTTAAATTGAATTTAAAAATCAGTACTACTACTCGGAAAATAGCAACAAAATGTTCCTGTGTTCATTTAGAATCCAGAAAAACAGCTAAAACCTATTCTATTAATTTTAAGGCCACTTCCACTCTTTCTGCTTTGATTTCCATTCAAGACTGCAACAGAGCCTAAATAGCTAAGTTTAGTTTCAGTCTAGCTCACAACTTTCCCCAAGCCCCCAGCCCCACAGAAACAAAGAGATAGTAGAGCTGCACTGTACACGATGGATTTCACTTAATCATCCTTTAACTTTCTCAGATAACAACTTCAGAAGAAAAGCAAGGTTAATCTCACGGAAAGAACATCCGCTTTGTTCATGAAAGGGACAAATGGATAGTCGTGTTCTTTCCTGGGTTGTTATAGATACCATGAGAATTATTCAGAGCACAAACACCATTTTGATGTACTTACATTACCTTCTCTTTCTATCACCAACAAAAATGGAACACTTTTAATGTCAGACATCACATTAACTGTAAGGAGTACATATCCCCTAAGCATTGGAAAATGCACTGCATTATTTCCTCCTTTTAAGTCCACTAAATAAGTGATACTCCCAAACGCTGACTCAACATTTGTTTCTGCCTCAAGTTTCTTTCTTTCATTACTTGACAGGGTGTGTCTTTGCTGCACATTAAAAGGCTATTTCCATCTCCATGGTATGGATTTTACAAGTCTTGGATTCTTCAGCCTTTCCAGCAAGTCTGACGATACCAATAAATTAAGGCTAGCAAATAATCCCTCTTTCAGAGAGAACTTTCTGAAGGTCTGAGACCCTTCCTGAGATCTGCATGAGAAAAAAAAAGTGCAATGCACTTTTCAACATCCTTTAAGCGTTTTTGTTGACTATCTCATCTTAGTGTGTGCAGAAAACACTCTTCTAAATAGATAAATTGAAAAGAATGGGGAGAAAGCACTCTACACGTGTGATATGAAATGCCTGAAATGACCATCAATGCTCAGAGACAGTATCTTGACATGATACCACACAGACCAGCAGAAATTTTATCTTAGTTTAAATTCTGTGTCAGTGAAGAAAAAAAATAAAAATTAGAAGAGGTACATAGAAGGGCAACAGGGATAACCAAAAGGTTTTCTGTAGAAGTGTCGTGGTAGCAAAAGCATATGCAGTTCTGTGCCATGGAAAGAAAAACTGTTTCTTCTCTCTCTTCCTACCCAGCAACCAGACCACATCAAAGGAACTATTCAAAACAAGCAAAAAGTATTTCTTCAAGTTACCTACAGTTCAGCTGTGTAAGGCTTTGCCACAAGCTGCTGTAGAGGCTAAAATTCTACCTAGGCCCAAGAAGCAGTTGGAAAGAAAAAGCTGTTGAGAGCTGATGCATTCAGCAAGAGAGACCACCTCTTTTTCAAGGATTTCCTTTGTCCCCAAATCACTGGAAGCTGGACAAGGACTCTAGAGGAGTACTGCTATGGGCTTCTCCAGGTCCTACACCCTTAACATCAGGGACACTGGGCTACAGTGATGTTAGTCTGGCACCGCACAGCTCCTCTGATGCTACCCAGTGCCAAGCAGCATTGAATTGGCTTGCATTTTTCAAAGGGAAATATTAGAGATATGAACCATAATGACTGTCAGTTGCAGGGAATGCACTGGGCAACCGGTAAGAGACCGATACCGTATAAACCACATCAGTTATCTTTTCAGCACAGCCTGCCCCCTTCTAGCCACTGAAAATACACATTAACCATTAGTATCCTTAGGTTTGGGTGTTTTCCCCTACAAAACTAAATATATAGCTTCCATCTCAGTCATGGTCAAACTTCTGCATCTGAGTTTGAACCAAAGAATTGAGAAGCAGCCTATCCCTTTCATTTTTACAAATCCTTGATGTTGGTTATGTGATCTGACAACGTACTTAAATACCGACTCCAGTTTCTCAAAAAGGTGAATTCTGAAGCTTCTGTTCAATCATATACGTAGAACATTACTTGCAAGCAAAAAAATGGAATTTGTCACAGAATAATTTACAGAAAGGATTTCATATATAGAGTTTTCCTTTGCATATTTTCTTTTTTACTACACAAATCATGATATGCTTTTGATGACACCCGATAACTAAAAAAAAAAAAAGAAATTACACCCAAAGCTTCATTTTGCATGTTCTGTTTCTCTTACCCTCCAAAAGAATTCCAAACACCAGCATTAAACCCTGTGAAGCAACGGCCTCAGCCCTGAAGGAAGCAGCACTATTCACCTGCACCCCCTGGGTAAGGTTAGACAAAAAATGGCTAAAAAGCCTGGGAGCAGTCTTGAGTGCTTTCTCAGGAACTTCACTCTTTTCTTTCCAGTCTGGTTTTCTGTTTTTCAGGTCCAGGGCAGGTACCAGACTGACTCACATTGATACATTTAGAGGAAATTTCCATAGCAAATGAGTAACAGAAGGTCAGACACCCTTCGATGTTACCGCATGCTTAATGGTGCTTGTCTGCTCTTTTCCTGGGTCATACAGTGCCAAAAGCAAGAAGTTTTGTTTTGAAAAGTGGCAGAATTTTGCTGTTTACTGTATCTTTAGAACTTTCTCCATGTTTTGTAAACGCTCCCCTGAATTCCCCCAAGTGTTTGCACATCATCCAAACAGCAGGCAACACCATCTACCTCCTGTTATACCTCATCTGTTTCTCTCCGATATACAGCCAGTGCACTGGTCATCCCAAAAAGAAATCTTTCCTACCTAAACAACATCTCATCCAAGTTCACTGTTGGGTGATTTTTAATGCTGTGGCTCCAGGGTCCCTATCAGCAGGGATGGAACAGCTGAGGTGGAGAAACCCTGCTCCTCCTACCAGCCTCATGAGCCAGTTTTCCCAATTCCTCTGGTAAAACTACACCTAAGTTTTACCTTACTTGATTTTAAATAATAGCATTTTACCCAGCCCTCATCTGTACTAAGTACAGCAGAAAGACTTTTAAACTTCCGGTTTTCCTCTGAGTCACTGGCATGTTGTGGTCTCAGTCAGCTAAAATCCAGATGGCAGACTTCTGTCCAACAAGGTGAAAAAGGACACAAATGTGTGAATTCTAATGGAAAAGAGGTACCTTTAAGAGATCCGGCAGTGCATACATACATAGCCTCTCTTGTATTTTGTGGAAAGTATTTTTTTTCAAAATACTTTAAATTCATTTTCTAATGCGCCCTATCAGAAATCACAAATAATGTGACTTCTCTATCTATTCCTATTTTCAATGCCACACCCCTCGAGAAAATGCAAGTAAGTGGATATGCTATGCTTTTTCCTTTTCTACAACCTGTGATTTTGTGAAGAGGCGCAATATCCTAATCGTGCTTTCAAAAAAAGAGCCTGGTTTCCAAACCTATAGCTCCTATGCTGCTATAGAATAAATTTGGTAGATTCCCAACTGCCTTTTTTGGCTCAGTAAAGGGTTTACTATGGTAGCAGCAAAAAATCCTTTCCAGTCAGTGTCTATTAGCATGCAAACAGGGTCAAGCATCATGTCTGCTCTAACTACTGTGTGATGCTCCTGAGCAGCAGAAAATTGTCTCCACAAATTTAATTTGGTCCCGTATCTCATTTCCCTCCCAGTCTTCCCTGGTTTGTTTTGAAATATTCAGTACATTTTTTTCTTTTCTGGGTTCAACAAGTACTGCTTCTGTGGTGCATTCTAGTGGGAGATCCTACATGCCAGCATTCTTCTTCCTGTATCTGCCTGTTTTGCTGCTAAACCAAACGATTTTAAAAGTCCCCTCAAAATACCAAGCAGCATATACGATCTGATTATTTTAGGACTGACAAGAATACAGAGTTGACTTTCTAGGATGAAGTTTATATTAATCTTTTAAATTATTTGTGGTAGGCATATAATAGTCTTAAAGACACATTTATGCTTTAGCATTTCATCTCATCAAATTCTTATGCATACAACCAAGATATTAAGCAATAAAATGTACATTTTTCCAGCTAATGTAGGAAAATCAGCTTTTTGTGCAGTCAAACCTTCTATAGCATTTTCATAAAACAAAATTCAAGATATTGCAATATCTACCTTTCACACATTTCACTGGAACTTGTTCATGTCTCTACACCTGAATATTTTATTTTTTCCTCCTTCTCTTTTAAAATACTGTTGCAGCTGTCAGTGTTCTCAGTTGTGCTATATGTAGAGGGTTTAAAAGAAACGCAGACCCTGCTTCTCCAGACGAACACAAACTCATTAACTGCTTGTTTGCTAAAAAGGAAAAAAAAAACACCAAAGTGGCAACGTTTTGTTACATTGAACCTAAAACAGTAAACAGCCCTTGCATGAAGTTCAGCTTTGGTTGCAATGTGAAGCTGAATTAAAATACCATCACTTCCCTTCAGCAAAAGTATGAAATTGGGTATTTTTTCCTATCAGAACGACACTATGATTTTCTCTAGACATGACAGTCCAGCAGTGCCTTATGCACCCTGAGCTTAGCACAGTGATCAGGTCACAAGCATCTGTGAACATGCATTAAGTTTGCGCAAACAACTGTGTGCGGAGGCCAAGCTGATTCATGGCATACACATGAATAATGAGCTACTTGGCACTGTCCAGCCATGAAATCCCTGCCCATACGTGGAAATAATATTCATGAAATACAGGCATGCACCTGCATGTTACCTAAAGTCTGATGGCCAGGTTTTGCTTCGCACCACAACCTTTTGTGGTCATTGGTTTTGCACCTCCAGTAATATTACTCTGGGTTATACTGAGAATGAAATTTGTTTCTTGTCACAAAATGCAGATCTAAGTCTTGAAAATGAAGCTTAGTTGCATTTATTTTAGAAAAATAGTGACTTCCAAATAGCTGTGTCTCAGAATGAAAATGAAAGACCTAAATGAAGACCGGCTGAGAGAGCTGGGCTCGTTCAGCCTGGAGAAGAGAAGGCTCCAGGGAGACCTCAGAGCAGCCTTCCAGTATCTGAAAGGAGCTACAGGAGAGCTGGGGAGGGACTCTTTTGTCAGGGAGTGGAGTGACAGGATAAGGCGTAACAGCTTTAAATTGGAAGAGGGGAGATTTAGATTAGATACTAGAAAGAAATTCTTTGCTGTGAGGGTGGTGAGACCCTGGCCCAGGTTGCCCAGAGAAGTTGTGGATGACACATCCCTGGAAGTGTTGAAGGCCAGGCTGGAGGGGCTTTGAGCAACCTGGTCTGGTGGGAGGTGTCCCTGCCCAGGGCAGGGGGGTTGGAACTGGATGATCTTTAATGTCCCTTCCAACTCTAACCATTCCATGGTACTATGATAAATATTTTTCCTACAGAAAGCCGCATCTTTAAGCTAAATAGAAAGGTTAGTCCATCAAGTGGTCTTTATTTGAAAGCTATTTTTTGGCAACACCATACAAATAATTATTTAGATAACCAAATTATATCAAGTGTCTGCATTAAGTAATAGTTAGACCTGATATATACAGCCATGGACATTCAGCAGCTCTTAAGCCATCATTTTGAGAAGACAATTGGATTATATTGAACTGAATCCCTCCCTTGAAATTAGACAAGGTACTTTATAAGAAACAGACCCTGCATTTAATCACGGAGAAATGCAATAATTAGGTTTGGAATTGTCATGGAAATATTGAAGGAAGCTATGCAAATTAATTAGCAAAACAAGCAGTTAATGTGAAAAGGCCGGCAGTCCCAATAAATTGCAACCAACCTCCTATACACTGGTGAGTTGCAAAGGTTTTTGGAATCAATACTTTAATATGTACAGGTCCATCAAATGGGCTTCTTTTTTTTGATCACAAAACGATCATGTCTGTCTGAAATAACATGGGACCTTGTTACAGGCAAGAAATGAGTGTCATTCTATTTACACAGTTACATTCTTCCAAAAGAAAGGAAAAGAAAGCATAAAAGGTTTCTTTTATTTATACTTTGCGTGGCGTTTTCTCGCATTTTTGACTACTATACCATTTGTCCTTAGTGCCATAAAGACTAATATTAAATTCATTTTCAGCCAACCCTATCACATGAAACAGAAAAAGCTGATGGCTGCAGTATAAATAACAGTAAAGAGCAGATAATAAGAGCTTCTCAAAAAATTGGATTGTTCCCAGAGATGAACAGTTTCACAGTTTGGCAGTTATTTGTCACTATCTGCATGAGGACTGCTGCTACAGCTTTCAGTCTAGTCACTGCTGTGTGTTAGGACTGGCTTAGACAGGAAACAAATGAGAAAGATCTCTTGATACACAAAGAGCATATCTGACCCTGGTGAGTCTCAAAAGATGTGAAAAACCCGCCAAATTTCAAAGATGATTCTAGATTACACTCGGGCAAATACATTTTCAATTTCTTCTCTGACTTCTCGATCAGAGAAGAAAGTCTCTTGAACTCAGCACGAGGAAAACGCATGCAAATGAATCTGCAGAAAGCGCTGTTCAGCTCAAAGCTCCTGCATACAGAGCCTGGAATTTGCTTGCTTTTCAAACCTAAGTGTAAAACTAAAATGGCTTTCTTGGCTTAATCCTCTTATTTCAGTGACTCACCCAGAGCTACTGCTAGTGCAAGAGAAACTGTGTGCTGCCCTTGTCCGCGGTTTTTTGGTAACTCTGTACAGAAGAGCACCTTCAGTGTTCATTTGGACAGAAAATACATCTTTTCCATCATGCACTGCAGTTGAACAGTCTCTATCTAGATAAGACAACAAGGTAAATATTTTTGACAGGATAACAATAAGCCAAAGGAAAAAGAATGCCAAAACCAAACCAGGAATGTATTTTTTTAACCAGTAGACTATTACTTGATCAAAACCTGTTCAGTTTACCTAACCATTGACCAACTTGTCTCCTTTACAAAAGAAGGGGGAAAGGAAAGAAAAATCAGTATCCACAAGTGTTGGACTAAAATACCCACTTCAATGGATAACAAACTGTTCTTCAAAGTTGAGTCCATTAATACGCTTTTAAGCCCTATTGAAATAAAAGTCACACTAAAGAAGTAGTAAACAGGAATATAAGATAGTAACTGATCAAGAAGCAGTGACAGAACACAGTGACAATTGTGACAATTGTTAACTCTAGCCTTATTCAAAACACTGGATTTTGACCTCTTTGAGAGATTGCCATATGTTATACCTCTGTAAGTGATTTGACCTGAGATCTATGGCATTAATAAGCACATAATGTTGGGTTTTCATTTGCTAATGAGAACAGTTGTATATGAAATGAGAACACAGTACCAAAACCAAGAATTTAGTAAGTCATTATAAAACTTCTTTTTTTCTGAGATGTACACCGACTGCTGATTTTGTAATTTCAGTGCTCTCAAATCCCTTTCATTTTGGGTTGCTTGACACCAGACCAGAACACAGTTCACAATCTAAGGAATACAGTCCAGTATTTTCAAAGGTTCCTTCATTTCCACCCAAATGCTATCATCTAAGAACTTCAGAATTTCCTAGTTACACTACTGGCAAATAGTTCTACCGAGGAGCAGAAGGTGTGTCCAATATATTTATAAAGCAGTTACAAGGTAGAAGGGAAAGAAATACACTAACGTGTTTTATCAGCTTTAACAATGTGCTAGCATCAATAGCTAATTAATAATCAATATACAGTACTAAGAAAACTTGAAGAGAACAAGTTAAATGCAGCATAAACACCCATTTTATTAGCTGTGCAGAAGCCCAGTAATGGTCTTCTACATCTCCTGTAAAAGAAACAGTGGAAAGCATGGGGCGCGGTGTCTTTTACACTTTCATGATCGCTGAAACAAGCATTGACTTTCCTGCACATCAAGCCGCAGGAAGAGATTTCATGGTTTGAGGATATGAAGGAACTGTTAGGCTGACCATTTTTAGAGTCTGGTTGGAGATTAAGCTTCAAACCTACCGGGAAAAAGGTACAGTGATAGTGAACATGAATTGCAAACTGCTGTTTTGCAGCGACTCTGTGATTTACCACATGGTGCCGTAATTTATCAATAGTCTGTACTGGATACGTACCTCAGAAGTGCACAACACAGACACCTCTTACGAGTTTTATATCAGTTATGAGTAGGATATCAGTCTATTTGTAAATAAATACGTGTTCAAAATGCTATAAAATCAACCACATTTGTCCAAAGATACCAGGCAGCTGGGAAGCATTAAAACAAACTCCTTAAAATTTGCAGTCAGGAAACTAAGGAATGAAAAGACAAAACCAGTTTTTTCTATTGTTCAAGTAATCCCTTTTCATTAGCAGAACTACCATGATTGTGATATTTAACTGTTTTATGTCACTTTAAATTTTCAAAAACGGTGTGAACATTAATTATAAATGAACATTAATAATACACCTCTGTCTAAAGTATTTAAGTATTTATTAACTCTACTTCACACGCGTGAAGCTAAGACAAAGAATCTCAAGTTTCAAACTTCAAATGCTTAAATTTGGTATCAAAACTTGTGTTCTCTTTACGTTATTTTCAAAAGCTCTGAGAACCAAAATTGTAACTTGAGATGTAGATGTTCCAGAGGTCTTGCCCCATCTGAAAATCAGGTTATTCATTTAGGAATCCCAGAGAGAGGTCCAGATTTAGGAAAGCAGCCCAGGACAGCACAAGGAAGGACGAGTATTGATTTGTGGTTCAGGTTGCTCAGTTTCAGCCCTGCAGACACTTTTGGTGCCTGGTTTAGTTACCCAGGCTGTATCTGTAGTCAACAGGAACTGAAAGATGTCTTGAGAGTTTAAGTCATTCTGTCTGAAGAGCTGCGCCTAATCTAAGTGGGATGGATGCAAAACAGATTAACAGTTTACAGCGCTCGCCTATAAGCCTCAGGAGGCAAATGCAACCCAGAGGTGCAAGCCACCCACAACAACTCCCTTGCATGCAGCATCAACTCAAACCCAGCAAGGGCTAGTATGTTCTCAAAGACCTGGGAGATCAGACTGCCATCACAACAAAACAATTCAATGACCACGCAAGGGTTCTGTCTCTCAGTCTCTCCAAACTACTTGTTTATTCCAGCTGCAAAGAGCTAAAATAGACCCTCTGTGAGACACTATTTATTTTAATAGCTTACTATTACAATAAAAAGAATTATTATGCAAAGGATGCCTCATAATTAAACTTTTAAAAGCTGCGCAACACAATGCTGCACAGAAAAGTCCCTTAAATATACAATCCAGTGGCCATGGACAAAGAGATTATATGCTTGGACATGAATTTATCCACACAAATGTTCTTCCAATAGGGCCATATAAGCTTTATAATCTATACGTATATTATTAAGACTATTATGCAAAAGGTTGATTCTTTATGCATAATCAGTTCCCATTGAATTTAAATTACTTCCAGTAAAGCACCGATGCAGATAAAATATTCTAAATGTACAGAATATTAAGCAAATGTTTATATTAAAAAACTGCTTTCAGGTGAAAACGTGCTCAGTGAAGCACAACCCCCATAGTGCCTTGCAGAATATTAATGCTCAGTAGATCACAAGATGACAACAAGTATTCCTATGTAAAAGCTTGAGGTGGGATAAAAGGTAGCATTCAGATGACAAGCCTCAACAAAAGAAATGGGCAAACACATGGGGTGTGATACTATTGAGATGTAAATGAGGTTAGAAATATATGGAGTCAAACCTGCTTCGAGTCAGGAGTGTCTTGTAAAACAGGGACAATGGCATGTGTAGCATGAGCAGCTTCAGCTGAGTAGTGTGCCCACTAGAATTTGCATGAAGAGGACCTTACTGTGAGAGGCAACGCGTGAACAGGAATGAATTTTAGGGGAATTATCATGTAACTCCTACAAGAGAAGGATGCAAACTAAACTACCTGAACCAACCTCTTTTGGAGGCTGTGGGATCTGAGATCAGAATCAAAATGTCAGGTTCAGGCTGAGATCCGGTCAACTTGGAAAAAACTGAAAACACAAAAAGGAGCATCTGAAGACTACAGATTTCATCAAGTGAACCTGTAAGGCATGCTAGCACTTGGATGTGTTTCCCACTGAAGTAGGGGGAGAAAGGAGCAATTCTTACTTTGAAATTGAAACCACAAGTGAACGGACTCCTTAGGAGTGTGGGTCCCAAACCCACTTAATAGTCATGCTCCTAAATGCAGGTTTTTCCTTATCCTTAATTTGGCTGGATAGAGGAAATGAAGGACAGCTCAAGCTCCACTTTGACCACACCAGTAGCAATAAACAGTTACTGTCTGTGTGATCCTACCACCGTCAGCACAGAGAAGGAGGAAGACTATCCTAAGCAAGGACTATCCTAATCTGCATTTCTCTTTCAGCACTTCCCTGTGGTGGCATATGTTTAATTTAGCAATGCATCCACCGCTCTTTATTGATTATGGAAGGACCCAGGCTGGATGGGGCTTTGAGCAACCTGGTCTGGTGGGAGGTGTCCCTGCCCAGGGCAGGGGGATTGGAACTCCATGATCTTTAAGGTCCCTTCCAACTCTAACCATCCTTTGATTCTATGACCCTAGACTAGACACCTCAATTTAGATAGCTGAATATGTTTCTTTCCTACATCCCCTTCCAGACATAAAAGAAACCAAATTAAGAGTCAATAATTTTCTGAGGCAAGTACCCCTTGGGCCGTACAGGCTTTCTTCAGTCTTGAGGTCTACTGGATCAGAACAGTCAAAATTATAGATTTTTACTGTCTTAACTGTGCTGCCTGTGGGTTTAAAAATTAGCAATCTGTTCGGAAAGAGCAAAAGGACCAGAAGATTTTATTTCACTAGGAAAACTACATATTTATTAGTATAGACTGCTTCTGACAGCTGTAGCAATTGAGCTCTGTCCACCTGGTAAATATATCCCAATAGTAAACATAAGTGTTCATACCCAATTTATATTTTACTCAACTATTTATATAACTCCTTATCTACCTTGATGAAAATGAGTTTAGGATGTGCCCCTCCAGCTCCATCATTTAACAGAGAATCTGCGCTATTTCTTTCAGACCAAAATTTGGAACTGCTGTATTATGTAAATGTTATTGCTCCAAAGAAAAGATTGGTGTTGTCCTAGTAATTAACTGTCTGGTTAATTAGACCTCTTTCCCTTTGCTCAGCAACCTGCATTCATGTGCATATACAGACTGTTACAAAAATAAACTAATAAGCTTTACATTGTCTGTACAGAATTGCTAGGAGATGGGCAATAACAAAAAAATTAAGTCTTATTCTGGATGCAGAAAATCTATTAAAAATGGAAATGCAGCTTTTCTCTAAGAAGTGAAAATCCAATAAAAATGTGAATTTTGTCATGTGGAGTGATGGATTTGGAGCACTCAAGAAGGACAAATGAATCATGCTGAGCTGTTAATATCCCTGCCAGTTCTATGGCATTCCACGAGCATGTGAAACTGTCTTTGTTTGCTTTCCTAACAACCATCTTTTAAAAGATTCTCTGGGAACATAGGAAGCTTCTGTAGTGGGATAATTGTTTCAACAGCTTGGACACTGATTTTTTTTTTATGAGTAATAGAGGACTCAGATCATTACTATGGAGTGTAATACTTGACGTCAATGGGAGCACTGACTGTAATACACAAAGATGATTAAAAAATAATACCCCGTAAGAGCAGAAAGTGGTCTATATTGGTTAATTTATATGTAGGCTTTGATGCTGTTGTGAATTTCTAGTTTACTATTTTTTAATAATAGTAATAATACTTGTATTTATTAGACTAAGGTTGTAAAGACTATGAATTATTAAATCTTAACAGAGATAGAATCACTTCTTAGATGCATTAGAGTATTTGGATTATGTGCTCACTAATGCCTTAGAAATAAAGAGCCTTACACATTCAGGACTTACTTTACAAAGGTCTACCATGCACCCTTGAATCTACTCACATTTTACAGCAGGATACTGTACAAACATTTATTAAATGTTTATGAAGTATAATATTATTGTCTAGCTTACTAAAATTAATCTTTGGAGAACCGAAAGCTTAGGAAAATGTATTCACATATACGATTTGAGGCATACATTTTTCAATTGACACAAGCAGATATACAGTTTTAAGAAGTAAATAAAAATTATTTCTTCTAATCTGTCTCATGGGGAACTGCGTCCTCTGCAATAAAACAAGCCAACCTCCCACCATATGACTAAGCCACTAAATAATTCAGGCTAAGGGCACCAAATGTGAGGAGTAAAAAGACATTGCTCTGTACCTTGCACAAGAGTTCAAAAAATTTGATTGACTACATGTTTTTTTTGTTTAAATCTATGAATATATATCTAAAAAGCCCCACCTTACTCAGGGTACTGAGCAATGCCTTCTGCAAGACATTTCAAAGTGTGTGTGTGTGTGTGTGTGTATGTATATCTATATGCAAAGTTGAAATTTTGAGGAAATACTGTTAAGAATTCCTGATGGAATCCTCACGTGTACATGGGTACTTTTTGATAAAGAAAAGTAAACTAACGAAAGAGTAAACATATTTCACAGTGGTAACATGTTAATCACACAAAATCAAGTAATCTGAATAAAATCCAGGAAAAGGCATCATAATTTAAAAACTATATTACTCTAATACAATAGAGGGATTTGTTTATTTATTCTATGAGGGTTTGGGGTTTTTTAGTTTTGTTGCAGTCTTTTAGAAACTCCAACACAGCCACTTAGAAGTTCCACTGTATAGATAAGAAAGTATCAGAAAAAAGTTAAAGGTAGAACAGTTTCAGTCTGAGGAGGTAAAAAAAAGTATTAAATATATGGCCAAGAATATGACTTTTGGAGTTAATTATTTAGAAACAGCTCAAGCTGCTGTGTAGCTCCTATTAATAGTCCATAGAAATAATACCACCCTAAAGAATGTAGCAGATGGTTGTACGACATGGAAAGGAAAATCTGCAGAAGGTTCCTTGTGCTTCTAATGTTATCTGATCATCCAAGTCCTTCGGCATTCTAGTTTACTGAAGGTATCAGTTAAAAAAATTAAAAAAGATCTGATATCATGTTGGGACATGAATCTTAATGCCAAAATGGCACATATTTATTTCCTGTTAATGGCAGATGTATTATATGTGCTCCAGCGAAGGTACAGCATACTCAGGAAATTACACGACGGTCTATCATAAAGTTTGGGTACTGATAACAGAAAGAATATATTTCAGAAATGTGCAGATGCTTTATAAAATAAGCCTAACTTTTTTTTTTTTTTAATATTATTAACGTGTGTCTAGTACCACAGAGGGCCACTAATGGATATGAAATGATAAATCTGTTTTCTCCTTCTCTTTATTGAGCATTCTAACCCTAGCAAATTTACCACTGTACTGGGAGCTTCTGTCAGGAGCTCTAAGGTTCTTTCTGAAGTTACTTTAAATTCCTAGGGAGTGGGTTGGACTGTGAGATAATGCTCGTGTGATAGAAGAACACATCCTTGGTCTGCAGAGACAATTTCCTCTCTGTTGCATCTGAGGTAGAAAGGCTGCAGGGGGCTGTTCTGCATCCCCATGAACTCAGGATAGCGCCCATCTTGCTTTTCCCATGTAATAATTTAGGTGTTTGTGGGGGAAGTTATGCTCCCGCTCCCTCAAACTGCCACCTCCCTTTCTACTTGGTGGCTTGCCAAATAGACATTGATTTTAACAGCACAAGTGCTGTGATTTGAAAAGCTTTGCAAAGTAGTGTGCATTGTAAGAAAGGAGTGTGCCTGAACTGGGCACCTTACTCCCAGTATTGGCAGAAGCCTGGCCAAGGCGGCACAGTCTCAGCTTGGGTTCATCTCCCCTGACGAGAGCATGATGTTACGCGGTGTGAGCTGCGTGTAGGCTTGTTCCAAGGAGGTCTCGCCCTCAGCAACGCACTGACATCAAGCCATTAGCTCAAAACTGCAGAGCTAAACCTGTGAGTGACACATTACAGCATATATTCCTCTTCAGCCATGATGAGAGGCTGAAATCAAAGGATAACTAATACTCAAACCTCTTTTCACTACTTGCCCGGCCCTGTTTTCCATTACCAAGGACTGGATACTTCCTAATTGATGCTTTCAATTCATAGTAATTAATTGTAGCTAGACTTCTTTTCATCTCTTGAAATACATAATATCACAATGGGCTCAAACAGAAGAGTGTAAAAGCAATCTATATTACTGCTAAATAACCATATTCGCTGGTTTTTATCTTAGCTCTACATGCCTTTCATCTGCTTTACAAACATTAAAACTCATTTAATATGCTTTTAAAAAATGAATAAGGTACTATAAAATAAGCATATTAATGGCTGTACGTATAAATTTCTATAATTTTAGTCAGGGTTATTATTTAGTGTAGTGTAAATCAGATTAAGTACAAATATTAGTACTGACAATGTGTGTATAATTAGTTTCTAATCTTCACTGCCTGAATATGTATTCATTGTAAAGGAGTAGGCACAGACATCTGAGCCATATCTAGACAAATAAATGGCACATTTAGAGGTACACTAATGCAATTCACACATATATTACTCACACAGAACCCTGTGATGACTTAGTTGAGATTTTTAGTAGCTAAGCATACAAAATGCTTGAAAGAATTTCAGAAATACTTTAAAGACAATAAGTAACTGGGAACTTAGAAGATCATGCTTTCTGGTTTCTTACAATTTCCTCATATGAAAATGTACAAATATGTTCTCCCACTACGAGTAATATAAGGTTGGGGGTTTCT